>JAODTR010003952.1:0-12400 GCA_025399935.1 Amblyopsis rosae | reverse complement strand
TTGAAGAAAACTGTGCTTTTCTTTCAAAAATTAGGAAATTTCTAAGTGACCCCAAACTTTTGAACGGTAGTGTACGTCCCATTATGTGGTAGCTGTTTCTTGTTTTGGGACCACTGCAATTCGTGTCTTTGGTTCTAAGCCCACGTGTCAAACAGCGAGTTGGAGGCCGAGGAGTTGAATTGAGGCCAACCCATTTCAAAGTGAGTGTACACGCCACCAGGTTAACCCGTGGTCTTCTTCCACTACTTCAGTATCTTCGGTCATGAGGGCCAGGATGCAGAGGATGTGATCTATGTGAACTGGCTCACCATGGTCCGTGCTGGACTGCTGGGTCTGGAGTTTTACACACCGGAGAGCAAGAGTTGGAGACAGGTACCGTCTCTCTCTCTCTCTCTCTCTAGATTTCCCCCTCTCTCCAGCCGCAGTGCGCCTATCCAACTGGGACCAGTGCTCATCACCTAATCATAAATAATGACCTTCAGGTTCCACAGCACTTTTCATATGTGCTGTGGAAGGAGTTTACAAGTCACGTCGACACACAACGTAAACATGTTCGTCACACTGTCAGCTTTACAGTTTCGGCCTTGTTTCTTTTTACATAGTTATTTTGGCAGTTACTATGCCTCACTGTTTATATTAATGTCAGTGTGTGTGTATGTGTGTGTCCGTGTACAGGCTCACATGCAGGCTCGTTTCGTGATCCTGCGTGTGCTGCTGGAGGCCGGGGAGGGCCTGGTGGGCCTGGAGGAGGTGACGGGACAGGACGGCAGGCCTGACGCCAGGATCACACTGGACCGCAGCAAGATCCACACTGTGGGCAAGAACGCCATCCACAGGTTCCTCTGCAAACTGCAGGTATGGCTGCCATCTTGGTTCCAATGCGGTGGTTCTGAAACCTCTGGTCCAAATGCCACGAAGAAGTGGTAATGCATAAATGTATGTAAACATTACCAACCACGAACATCATTGTGGGGGTGGGGGCCATACAGTATATAATACATTTTAAAAAGACGGGGACATCATATTTTACAATGGGACAAAACTACTGTGTACTTGATAAACGTTACCACCAAATTATTTTGATGATGCAATGAATTCATCTTTCACTGTGTTTCAATGGTGTCATGTAGCTGCACAAGTCCACAGCAGACGTGGAGGGGGGCAGGCAGCTATACAACGCCTACTCTGCTGTTGGCGACGACGGCTCGCACAATTTCCTGCGTCTCCGGGAGACTATACTGCTACGAAAGGAAGCACGCAAGCTGTTCGTCCAGGCCAACACCAGAATCAATGGTGTGTGTGAATAAAGTGCTGCCACTTAGATATGTTAAGCCATAAAATCTACATGTATACTTTACAGTATTGTGATGACACCTGCGTTAAGTGCTCACTTCAAAACCGAACAGTATATGTAACCTACAGCATACACATAACACCAGTATGTCATGATCTAAAATAACAAGTAATTTTTTTAGCTTATTCCGGAGTAAATACTACACAGTGCTGAATAGTTGTTTTGTTACTTCATTTTTAACGACATCATTGTGTTGTATGTGTGATTGTCATTTCCAGGGGACAGTGTTGAGATTGTAGAGAATGAGGGTAGTGCTGCAGGTTTGATCCAGTCCTTCATCGAGCGTTTCCAAGACGATGCGGAGCAGTTGGAGGCTGACCTATTGGAGCTCAGTAAAAGAGATGCCTTTTTTTGGTGATGAAATCCATTCTAGAGACTTCCTTCACACTTTTTCACCATAAGTAACAAAACAAATGTTTGTAACACACAACCTCGCAAAACAAGTGCATACATAGGCCTAGATGATCTGCATTAGATATGAGCTGAGGATTTTCTGTTAATTTGTTGGGTGAATTGAAGGAGGTGATCATTGACCCAAAAGACGCACTTACCTTTGAATAAACCATATTTTATGCTAAATGACCACAATGAGTTCCAAGTAAATGTCTGTCTTAATTCACTGTAAAAGTTGACTTTTTTAAATGACATTAAAGTTGATTTAAATAAAAATGTTTTTAAAAGGAAAAATTGAATGGCGTTGATATACTGTAATAACATACCTTCTCAGGCATGAGCAAAGTAAGCAAACTAACAAACTTGATGTGTTTCATTGTGAGTAAAATAAAATGGTTAAAGGTGTGCCATTAGTACAAGGTGTGGTGTGTGTGTGTGTGTGTGTGTGGGGTGGGGGGGGGGTGGGGTTAGCAAGGGGTCTCAGAAGACTGTGTGTTTCAGTGATTTTATAGTGAGAGAAGAGATTGGCCAATGGTCAAATGCTGTTATAAATGTCTACATAAAAATAGGTGCTTACAGTAGCTGACAATAGATCCCAGTTAGGGGTAAGACCCTTTTGAATTTTCTATACATTTAATATTCTATTACACCACTGTCTAAATTCTAGCCCGAGTATTCAATACACTGACTCTACAAGTCATGTCTCGACAAGTACGCAGTATGAACAGAATGCAGCCATTTTAATTCTGAAAATGTATCTAACAATTGCAAAGTCTAGTATAACATAGTCTGTATAACTGGACAAACCCATAGCTTTACTCAAGAACTAACGCGTTTTGCTGGCTCTGGCCATCGACATCTTTGCAGTACATCACTCTGCCTGTAACGCCCCCCTGGACCCACTATTCATTATAATGGGATAATGTATGGTAATATCATTTTAACCGATGCATTATAAAATGATGTATCCCCCTCGTAGATGTCATGAACAGGGACACATGCTATAAAGACAAAAACATTTTTTACCAGGCTGTAAACAATTATTTTTGCTGTAAATTTGCACATTTTTACATTGGTGTCTATGGGGATTGACTCCCTTTTGCAGCCAGCCTTAAGCGGCCATTCGATGCACTTCTGCATTGTATTAATTTCTGAGCAACGAAGGTTCCTGCTTGAGAATAACAGATCCCCATAGCTTTTGTTATGGACACGACTGCAGTTTTCTCCACAAAGTATTGTCCAGGGATCCAAGTCAGCAGACGGAACATAGGCTGTGACACAATCATAAAAATTTATAATTTAGCCAGTGAGTTGTCTGTTTACGCAAAGCTACACTAAATTGTCCAGAATATCAGTTAACAGTTGAGCTGTATAGCCTACATGTCCGAAGAATGTTCCTTTAACGTTAACCCAAATAATATTGACATATCCCTTTCAACTCTTGATTGAAAATGTATACACCTGGAATAAGGCCTAATTTGGAATATCCATATGGAATGAATATGCCGTTTACATGAGTTGACACATATCAAATTCGGAATAATGCAGTAGTCCGAATGAAAACGTGCAGGGTACGTTAACATGTATGTAGCACTGAGCCTGCACAGGTCTTTGGTAATAAGTAAACGTTGCAGTATGTTCATAAAAGACAGGTGGAGTAATCGGGAGACTTAGTGTCCTAATACAGAAAAGCAGTGTTATGCTGGGATGTTCATTGTATTCAGACAAGACTAACAAAAAACTAAGTGTTGTATACACAGGGGATAATGATGGGATAGACATCTGGTGGGTGAACACAAGGGCAATCAGCATAGTAGCCTTCCCCTATGATAGACAGACATTTAATACAAAATGCATTAAACATGGAGTTAATATAGAGGGTTTGGGACAAAATAAGAGTAACAGTAGGAATCATAATTATGCTAATAAAAAGGAGGGGAAAGTTTACTGGATGCCACCCAAAGGCTTTTGGATCCAGAATCCTTGAGGGCTCCTTGGGCTATGCCACCAACAACCACTGTGTAAAATGTACTGACACTGCTGACATGTGACACTAGATGGCAGTATATCTATAGGCTGTATAGAAAACACGTACCATTTATAGCACACTTTTACAAACAAACGTACAATTTGTATTTAAGCAAAAAACAAGGTTACGATAATAACAGCAGCATGTAATCGAGGGTAACAGATACAGATACATCATCTATTAAATACATGTTAACATTCACTTCTCAAATGCCTAAATACTAAGTGCTAACTTTTCTAAGAGTTGATCTAACAGTAGGGTAGATTAATAAAACATTTAAAAAATATATTCATATGCAAAGTATCATCAAAGATATATATATATATATTGTTTTTTCATCTAAGTTAATAGGTAGAGAGGTCAGTGGCCAAGAGGTACCAAGGTGTATTATGACTTTCTCTCGTGGGTGATTGTCCTGACTGCAGGAAGCTTATTCCATCAAGGCCAGAAAATAAATGGTAAATGGACTGCATTTATAATCTAGCACTTTTCTAGCCCACAAGCCAATCAAAGCCCATTCCATCCCCCGTTCACCCATTCACACACTGACAGTGGTGTCAGTCATCAGCCTTGCAAGGCAACCTCCAACATGTAGGGAGCAGTTAGGGTCAAGTGTCTTACTTAGGCAGGAGGAAGAGGCAATTGAGGTAGACGCCCTGCTCTACCCCTCTGGCCAGTCGACACTGAGCTGAGTGGCTCTAGAGGAGACGCTACTGGAGTCCAGTGGCTATATCATTGTCCACTTGAAGGATTGAGGGGGAACAGGTTAATGCCGCCTCCTCTAGACTGCTGAGGGAACTGCAGCTACATGTATCATTTAACTGGATGGGGAAGAGGTGGGTTAAAATAAAGCCTATCTCTTCTTCCCCCCCGTCCCTTTGTTCATCCGCTTGCACATCCCCTTCCTTGCCTCTCTGTCGTGGCCTTTGAGGGGTTGCTGGAGTGCAATAGTCCTCCACTACAGGGGAGGCTGAGGGAGAGGGAAAGGGGCAAAGGGGCAACGGGGCTTTAGGAGAAGGGCAGGGAGACTGGTAGGGTGAGAGAGAGGGGAGGACACCAGGGGAGTCGTATTGAGAGAGCGACAGGGAAATCCTCAGCAAACTAGAGGGTGATTCTCTAGGGGAGATGGAAGGAGAAGGGTGAGGAGGGAGCGATGGGGAGATCCTCAGCAAACTAGAGGGTGATTCTCTAGGGGAGATGGAAGGAGAAGGGTGAGGAGGGAGCGATGGGGAGATCCTCAGCAAACTAGAGGGTGATTCTCTAGGGGAGATGGAAGGAGAAGGGTGAGGAGAGAGAGATGGGGTGAGGTTGAAGACTTTTGTAGAGGGCTGTCTATAGTCTGACTCGTCTGGGTCTGGCAGATGCTCCGTCGTCGTGGTTGGTGTTGGAGGCCTGGCTTCCTGGCCTCCTTCTGGCTCCATGTGTATCAGGCCTGTCTTCTGGTCCTGCTCCTGGATTTGAGGTAGGAATGGAGAGGGCTGAGGAACAGGCTGCCGCTGTGCTGAGGTCTGGAGCTGGGCACCAACACACCAGGGATCCCTCTGAGCGGGTTGACTTGGCTGAGTTTGTGTCCCACACTGAGTCTTGGGTACCGTCTGCTGTCTGGCCTTACCCCTGCCTTTGGATTTGGCCGTTAGGGGTGGAGGGGGTGGTGGGTCCAGAGGGGGTGACAGGGGGCTTGAGTTCTCAGTGGAAACCCGGACCTTGTGGCTGCGCTTGAATACGTGTCGCCTCTGCAGTGCATCGTGGGACTGAGGGAAAAGGGGGTTGACGAAGCACAGCGTGCCCATGTCAGAGCCACAGTTCAGCTCCCTGGGGCTGCGTGTCCTGATTGGACAGAACTCCTGGAATAAGGTAGACTGGTCTGCAGCGGCATTGGTTTGAGGCCTCTCGTGCTCACTGGTTGGGTCAAGCTTCGGGGGGGACCCAGGCTGGGTAGCAGAGTTTGTTTGTGAGGAAGCAACGGAGGGGGGTGCACCTATTGGTTCTGGATTCTTCTCCTCAAACTTCTGTGCCTTACGTGCCTCTCGTGGCCCACGGAAGTTTAGCTGCGAACTCCAAAACTCTAATGACAAACAACAAAATAGTCCGCTTTATCATTATTACTATACAAGTAATAGTGAGTATCATCATTTCAAATTATTTTAAGAATGTTATGTTGTATGGTCTATGCATAATACCTAATTAGTGCCTTCTTTCCAATAACAAGGTAAAACTAGAGCTGCAACTAACAGTTATTTTCATTCATCTGTAGATTACTTCTTGATTTTGAAAACAAAATGTCAAAATGCTCATGACAAATTATTTGAACCCAAACAAGAATTTTCAAATTCTGTAACGTAATATGTACACACACAGCAGTTTAAACTATAACTTTTAAATCTATATCGAACAAAGACCATGAAATCACTTTTAGGCCACATCACTAATAAACTATAACTTTTAAATCTATATTATCGAACAAAGACCATTAATTCACTTTTAGGCCACACCACTTATAAACTATAACTTTTAACTCTATAATATCGAACAAAGACCATGACATCACTTTTAGGCCACACCACTTATAAACTATAACTTTTAAATCTATAATATCGAACAAAGACCATGAAATCACTTTTAGGCCACATCACTTATAATGTAAAGGCAGTGATTGTAAACTAATACTCAAATTCAGCAAATATCTGAATCCGCTAGCTGACTGTTCTATGTGCATGCTGAACAAAGACTCTGGTGATTCTACACCGCCCAGCCTCTGTAAATGGAAACACAAATAAAGTGGTGTCCCAGCCTTGGCAATGTGTGTTTGTTTCGATCAAGTGAAAATATAAACTATCTTTCTCCAAGATCACTGACTCCACTGTTAACATATTATTTGATTTCTAAAACGTAATTGGATTAATAATTTGTGTTTCACCCCCAGATAAAACATTGTAGCCAATGTAGTTGGAAGGCAATACATCTGGTGTATTTACTTACCTACTCCCATATGTGAGATAGACTCAAGCTCTTTGTGGGATGTTGCCTTAGCAATGGCTTCAGGAAGCTCTAGGTTGAAGGGCAATACATCCCTGACACATAGAAACATGCACATAAGTTTTAATAACAAAGCTGCTGTGGGGATGATTTGAGACTTGTGACGAGAGCCTGCTAAAAATAATGAAAGATAGTTCAGATTTATTTAAACCAGCCCACCGGTCCTTCTCTGCTACCTCCCTATTGGTCTGCATTGTGAAGCCTGTTTTCAGTCATA
This sequence comes from Amblyopsis rosae, assembly GCA_025399935.1. Classification (NCBI taxonomy): domain Eukaryota; kingdom Metazoa; phylum Chordata; class Actinopteri; order Percopsiformes; family Amblyopsidae; genus Amblyopsis; species Amblyopsis rosae. The sequence continues at coordinate 5,371 of JAODTR010003952.1, read as the reverse complement.
TTTACAAAGATGTGACTGAGCTAGATTTGCAGTGATAGATGTTGAATGGGCATAGACATTTGGTACATTTTGAAACTACTGGAGAGTGAGAGAGCTAACACTATTGCGAACAGTGTTTCCAGACTATAATCTCTGTGAAAACTGAGTTAAAGGCATAGTCAGCTATTGTAAACTAATAATAAGATAATACACCTTTTGTCAAATTCACCCAATATCTCCTCACATTTTGCTACCTTGCCGTTCTCTGGGTGCTGAAATAATGAATCTGGTACTTCTATACAACCCTGGCTCCGTAAATAGGAACATAAACAAAGTGGCAAACACTGCTCACAACAACAATGCATTTCAATATGTGAGGCAGATCTTTTGCGGGAGGTTTGATTTGAGCTCAAAGTTTTGCAGCAGTTCTCAAGAATGACTTACACTGCCTTTAAGGGAAATAGTTGGGCGGAAGGCCGCAGAGCCAGTCTAATCAGCCAGAGCAGATATTCACTCAGTGATAGCTGATGGATGTCTGAAATTTCTAACAAATTACAATTACATTTATAGCTGTAAAATCATACCTACAACTCATTTAACGAAAGTATCAGAAGAGGAGACATGGAAGAAATTTATTTTAGTTTCAACGTTTTTTTTTTTTAATTCATTTATAAAAGTAAGGAATTACTCTATAACATATAGAATTCGTTTTTTTTTTTTTTCGTTCTTAATTTATAAGTCTGTTTCAAGTCGATACAAATTAAGGAATTACTCTATAACATATAGGAATTATTCTAGAACTGAAAATGCTATAAGGACAATTTATAAATTCAAGGAAATGCTTATAAACTAGATATGGAGAAAGAGAAAGGTTTACCTGCTGACACAGTAGAAGGCGATAAGTCTTGGCAGGTCTGAGAAGTTGATGTCTGATGTCTCCAGGCAGACAGCTGGTGAGAGAGCCAAAGGTATGTATAACTATAGCACAGTATGTAGAGTAGAGATATAAACAGTACCATTATTTACACCTCGAGGATACAGATATTAATTAATGGAGGTCGTCAGCTGCTCTTCCTTGATCTCATTGTGAAAATGGTTCAATTTATTCTGTGTATATTATAAAAGGTAAAATAAGATGTGGTATCAACAGTATATTGACATTTCACCTAATGCCAAATTAATTTCCACCTTTCCATGCAGCTGAAAAGTCTTGTTATAACACAAGTATGCCACGATGTCGTGACGACCAGCTTGTTTTCTCCTGGAAATCTCCAATATTTCATGTCAGGGATTCAGAAATGTCATGGTTGTCTTACTGCCGTGTTCCTCTCGTATGCCAAACTGCTGAACGAAGGACGGCACACTGTCGTCCGCAAGACGAACACATAACACACTCCTCTGTGATGTACGCGACTTGCGCACCAGGAAAGTCTGTGGGTTGACAAAGCCTGTTACATACTGCACTACCTTGTAGTGTGAGACATAGACATTTGTATGTAGTGTTTGTGTGCAGTGTAAGCTGAACAAGGTTTTGCTGTGTATGTGTGTGCGCATGTGATTCTGACCCCTGGCGGTTCCCGTTGCAGTATGTGCAGTGCGGTGGCAGGGTTGATTGACAGCTGTAACCAGACAGGAAGTGTAAGCAAGAGGCGGTCCAATACGCTGATGTTTCTGAGAGATCCCTGCCCTCTTTGATGTCCGGCCCACTGGTGTTCTGCCCCAGGAGCGGGCTCTGGGAAGTCGTACAGCGGTTCCTCTGGCTGTGCCATCTACGTAAGAAAACACGAACACACACACACAAGATGGTGGTGATTATCTACATATGGGATTACTAACCATACCAGGGAGTGGGATGTGCTGCTAATATGTACAGCACGAAACGCGCATGCACGGTGCACACACACTTAGTTATTATTATTCTATTGCTATTACTCTGCCACCATAATTAGCCTCACACACACACACACACACACACACACACACAAAGAGACAGAGACAGAGAGAGAGAGGGAGAGAGAGAGAGGATGGTCCAACATGTCCTGACTTGGTTCATTGCATCAATAAAAACAATTCTGGAGTTTTATAAAATAAAAACAGGAGCCGAGAATAACGAAGGACATTTTATGAGATTATTGAATGTTATGCTATACTGTATAACTGTTACATGGTATCAAACTTGTTTTTAAATGTGGTGTCCAAAACTATTTAGGCAAAGTTTTTCCAACATGCTACCCTGACAACCCTACACAATTTAGTCTACTGTTTTGTCTTTTAATAAGCTAGACCTATTAGAGAAATATCACAATCGTTTTCAATGGTTCTTAAAATGGTATAGTACTTTTCTTTTACATGGTTAGACTAATGTAGGCCTACTGTAACGCTAAAGTGTGTCGTTTCGACCAGGCCTAGCTGGGCGGGGGTATTTATTTTAGCCTACCTGAATGCTTAACTCTTTGCCACGAACCCTCTGTTGAATCACGGATCCACTTTATGCATATTGTCGACGTTAACTTCCCATCAATGTCTAGATAGAACATTAACTTAACGTGAAAGTTTATCGGACTGTGTTTACTGCGACCCTAGTGAAACGCACAGTGGCACGTTCTTCAGTTGTCAGTTGCTGTGTAGCTCCTCCCATGTGTCTCACCTGATATAACCTGAATATAACCTGTTTTCAAATCGAACTTTACGTTTTAATCAGATTTAAAAACCTGTATTGTTTTGCTGTTACACCAACGCGATCGTATTTTGCATTTGGTTATTCCTTCAATCTGTATTTAATATTCTAGCTACATACATTGAACTATTTTATAAAACATATATAACACTGTCCAGCATATAATATAATAATTTAAAAATACATATTTACCATAAAAACTAACCTAACAACAAACAACAACATCCATCGGCTTTAAAGTGGATTTAAAAGTGATCACTTTGACCGGCCTAGCTTTGTTATGTTTTATATTTGATTTCGCAAAAGCAGGATAGCGCACACATAGTGGAATTTAACATTCTTATAGTAACTATAATTTTACAATCTTTGGCACACGCGTCATAGTCTATAAGCCGGAAGCGGATATGACGTTGAAAATTCAGCTCAAGCACCGCGTTTGGTAAGAAATGTGTCTAAAGAACTTGCTAAATAAATAATAATGCGTGTATAATAGCAGACCAGAAATAACATATATTGATCGAGCGTACTTTATATAGAACCTGTATATGTGCACATATAGGTAGATAGCTCGATATATATTTCCGTATTTGGCCACGGCAGCACCATCATGTTAAAATTACCGTGCCTAGCTTACTTTAGCTACGACGTTACCGTTAACAAGATGGCCAGCTGTGTGTTAGCTTCAAGCTAGCATCTGTCCACCTCTGCTGCCTTTCATTTTGATCCGGCAGATGTTATGATATTATTTGTAAACGTATGTATTTTTTGTCAACGTTAGGTGTGCAAAAGCAGGTTTCGTATTTAACTGTTAATATATTTAACCATAGCATGCTTGCTAGCAAGCGTTAACGTTGAGAACCAACGTAAATAGCGCGATCTCGGCTAATTTGATCCTAACACGACAGGCTTAAATCACTTTTTAGATATTTCAAATGCATTACTTATATTACCGTACGTACAGCTGTCAAACTCATTATTTTATTAAACCATGGTTTGCCACTTAAAATCAACGGGCCGATTTTAACGTGTACGTTATATAATACACGTATGCAATGTATTTTATTTTATACAAACGATATAGGCCTAGAAGGTTACAATACAATGTAAAGTACATTATACAGTTATACAAAACATAATTAGGCATACCTTATGCACTATTGTACTGTACCGTAATATTTGAATTTTAAAATAACTAAATCAATAGACAGTTTCCAGACTGTCGAATGCTATATGACCCAATACTTTTTACAGGCATGTGTTTCTAATATAGACAGATACCATTCATGTTTTTTTTCTTTGAAATAAATAGAAATGTCTGCCTTAGTCAGAGAATATTAGAAAATGTATTACATGATTATTTTAATTAGTGAGAGGGCATGAATACATTTCATGGTGGGAGGCTAGTTGAACACATGAAGATATGGTTACAGTAGCAAATAATGAATAACATGGCTTCAATCTACATGGTATAATAAGACACATTTCTTGTTCAATGTACACATTTTTACAGATAAAAATAAGAAGCTTACCAATGACTCATGTTCTGTTTATCCATGTACAGATCTCTGGTGGACACAGAGATGAACACTGAGAACGTAAAATTGTTTGTGGGGAACCTTCCATTAGATGCAACTCATGAAGAACTGAACAAGCTTTTCGCTCCATATGGGGAGGTCCACACCTGCTCCCTGTTAAGACAGTATGCTTTTGTCACTCTGAAGGGAGAGGGTTCTGCTGACAGGTAATTATTGTGATTCACCATTCCCCATCCCAATATATCAATCTTGTTCTATCTATCTATACCTTTTAAAATATGTGCTAATGCTTACGCTACAAGCTAGCCACAGTGTACCAGCGAACAATGTTTATGGTTGTGGTTCTGGCAGGGCCATACGGCATCTGGATGGCAAAGAATACAGAGGCAGGCCCTTGGTGGTGGAGGAATCGCGCGCACGCCCTCCAAACTCCACCAAGGTGTTTGTGGGGAACCTGAGCGCCACGTGTTCGGCCGATGACTTGCATGGCCTGTTTCAGACCTTTGGAAGGGTTCTGGACTGTGATAAGGTCAAAGGTCAGTTTTAGGGGCTTATCGCCAGCACACAAGACAAATGAAAATATTATGGGGGTTTAAATGAAATATGTAAATATCCCGCTCGTTTCCTGTACCCACCACAGCCAGGTTATGCTCCAATGCTGGCTATGCATTTGTGCATATGGAGAGGAAGGAGGATGCTCTGTCAGCCATCGATGCCCTCAACGGGACCATATTTAAGGGCCGTCAGCTGTCAGTGGAGCTGTCCAAGGCCCAGCCCCTGATCAACCAACTCAACAACGCTGGCAACGCAGCCCTCATGGCTGGCGGCCTCGCTCTGGGCTCAGGTCAGACAACCGTAGATGATTCTTGTTGAACTGTTCCCTTATATGTGTAATCAGCATAGTATATGTATGGTAAACTAATACACGTTTAGTCAAATTCATCAAATATCTTGTCGCATTCCGCTATCTTACCATTCTGAGATTGCTGGAAAAACCAATCTGGTACTTCTACACAGTCCTGGTTCCGTAAATAGAAACTAATGGCTAACCCTAACCCCCTCTGCATCAGCCCCCATTCCCTTATATGCCTTTACCAGGGCTTGACATTAAGGCTTGTCCGCTTGTCCGGGACAAGTCGATTTTTGAAGGGGCAAGTGCAAGAGGATTTTACTTGCCCGA
>JAODTR010003951.1:0-12400 GCA_025399935.1 Amblyopsis rosae | reverse complement strand
CTCCAGACGGGGACCCCGGGCTTCCTCCGGGCAGGGTAACCTCTCCTCTTGATTGCTCTTTCATAGGGGTCTTCTGTGTCACACATTCGTTATTGTTATTTCATAATGTTTTAGATTGTTAAGGATTATATTTAAATTCCTGCTCTAAATTAGAACAAGGTAAATATTGGTAATAGAAAATGCTTATAATATTCATAAAAACCACACATTGCACCAAGCAAGTAGCCTCATACAGCCATAATGTGCAAGAGAAATTGTTTGGGGAGTCAGTGAAACCAGGGGCGTTGCTATACAAAGCTGTATAGGAGCACAGCCCCCCCCAGCCCCCCCTCCCCTTACTCAAATAAATCACAATTTAGTTTCGTGAATGTCATGCTGTGACATCATGCTGTTCGCCTCATCTTGTATTTTGGGTTACGCGTTGCATTGACATTGTGGATTAGAAAAAATACGAATAAGGAAAAAAAGCTTATTAATGATCAACCCCACCTTCCCCCCGCTCTCCATCCTTAAATGCACTATACACACAATGACAAATCAGATGACAGACTAAATGCATGTGCATGCAACATATTGTGTAAACGACATGATGGAGGACCGTGTGAGACTCACCTCGAGGAGTGCACTCCATACGATCTACACTAGTCGGTTTGTATCCATTTGGACAGACGCCATGACACCGACCGTGGAGGGAGTAAAGCCCAGCCCAACATCTGGCGCAGGTGCTTCTCTTCAAACACACCTCGCAGCCTAAAGGACACTCTGAGAAAATAGTTACACATGGATATTTAATACATATATTATCCACTTACATTACTTCATATTAAAACGCCATCTTTGGTTGTGCAGTTGTAGCCTCGCTAGAAAAGGATGGTCTCGCAAGCTTCAATTGAATTTCTCCTTGAGTATTACATTATGCTGGAACCTTCAATGCAAAAGCGGTTGTCGACCAATTGGAGCACAATCAAGCCAATCAGAGGCCTTCTGAAGTGTTGATGGTGGAAGATGGTGACAAAAACCTACTGTAAATCATACATTTCAGTATCCACCGGCACTCTCTTATTTTAAACATTTTGGGTGAGTTAACAGTATAGGAACTCCAATCATATGTAAGGAAATTGGATTGAAATATATGAGAGCTGCCTATATGATATCTATATCACTTTTAAACAGAGAAGTTCCAGACTGATACTCCAGCGATGTAAAAAAAACTGTAGTTTACGAGATCAGGATGGTATCACAAGGATAGTGCACAACGTGCACGTAACTAGTCTTGACGTCATTACCTATACATTCTCGTAGTGCAGTGCTCGGTGTCAGACCCCTTGGACAGCTGTGTTCACATCTGCCCCGGAACAGGTAGCGACCGGGATGGCAACGTGTGCAAAAGTTCTTGCTAAAACATAATGCGCAGTCTTCCCTGCACCCTTAAAGAGAATACAAAATTTACACTTTTATTATGTTCAGTTCTGGTCTGAGAAAAAAAACAAAGTAAGTATTTTATCAAGTTATCCCATTATTTCATTTTGTCATCATAGTTAAGATATAATTTAGATGTAGCCTAATGGTGATTTAAATGCAAAATGGTAAAACAATGTCAAAATATGTATTCATTGTTATATTAGGCCTGTATCTTTACATAATATATAACATTTTACAAAAGTCACTTTACTGGCAATCATGCTGTAGAAACAGAGGATGATAACGCACACAGTTTACACAGTGGTTCCAACTCTCCAACAGTGAGTAGGCTACTTTTATCATTGCACTTACTAGCGCAGGTGCTGACATGAGGAGAACGCACACCGTAGTGACCACGTGGACAGGACGACAGACAAACGCCGCGTTGCTGAATACCGTTCTGCTCCAGGTGGAGGAAGAGGCGGGGCTTACAGGACAGACATTCGTTTAGGAGGGAACAGGTATCGCAACCCTCTCGACACTGTCTGCTCATGGCGATGACACTTCCTATGATGGAGAGCAGTTTGACGGGGACCTCAATTTCGCAGCATTGGACAGGAGGCAATGAAGCACATAGCTGCACCCAACAGTTTCTGACCTGCAAACTAATAGGACTGAACTGTGATGACACATAAATGCTGATGTTAATATTGATCAAATCCAAATTTTCATAATAACATGCATTATACTGTATGAGCAGAAAATAGCTCTATCTGTCATATCTGTTTAAGACTCACCCAAGGACATGGCTTACACATGTACATAACATTTACATTTGATGATGCACAAGTGCACGAAAAGTAAACTCCTATGCCAGCCAAATGCTTGGAAGATTTTTAAACAGATGACGTGTAGAGCTATTTTCAGACCATAAAATGCAGATTTGGATTTTGTCATCCTGGCTGTAACATTGATGTGTCTCATCACAGTTCAGTCTTATTATTAGTTTACAGCTTCAAAAACACATTTTATGGTGCAGTTCCTATACACTATAATACAATTTAAAACCACATGAAAATAAAGAAATTAAGAATTGTGTAAAGCAAGGCTATATATATATGTTAGAAACCCACTTCTGTAAACGTGAAAACACTGTATTTAATTGTGGAATTAGACAATTCATAATTTATGTTTGCGATTTTTTTGGCGGACTATACATAACATGTAGTCTTCCACATAGCATATACCCTCTCCCCATAATGCCACAAGTATATAAAAGTGTAAAGCGACTGTATATAATGTTAATATGGGTAGTTTATACGTGTTGTACTGTGTGACAAACTCAAAACACAAATACACCATAGGTATGCTTTAAGTGCACATCACAAGAATAAAAATGATTTTGAAATCAAATCAAAAGAATTTTCACACGTTCTAAATCACTATTTGAAACCGCAATGTAAGAACAATGCCAAGTTTCATAGGTTAATAGCTGATTTAGTCTTCTAAAAAGATGAAATATCACATTTCATGTCAGTTTTTATGGCCTAAAGAAAAAAGAGCTTAATGTCCCAATACATGAGGGATGGGAGTTTTTGATGTTGATACTTACGCTTGTGCAGGAAATTCTTTGACTGGTTTTCAGCATTTGCATGATTCACAAAGTGCAAAACCCAAAAGAAGAACAGCACCCACATTTTCCTTTAGAAGAGCGTGTGTTTATCCAGACAGCACGTACCGCATCAGAATCCAACTGAATCTCATGGCCATTCCACAGAATTCATTACAGTAAATGTAGACACCCCAGCCCTGATGCAGATGCAATACTATGTGCATTCCAACGGGTCACTCAAGCCGGCAAGGAATGAAAACACGAGAAAGCACCATATGATTGTTATAAGGTTTGGGTGAGCTGCTCTTAAATTGTCCTCCTTCCCACACGTCTCCCATTCTGTTTTGCAATGGATTTATTTTCCTCACTCCTCCTCACTATACTCTCTCTCTCTAGCTCCCTAAGCCAATAAAATGTGTCTGTTATTATCATGTTATTTTCATTACAAAAAGCTATAAATCATTAATAATCTAAAAACTTCCATAATATATGAATGGTCCCTTTGTGCAATTCACCTGTTCAAAAGAACCTTAATTTTTACAAGCTACATAGAAATTGCTATTGTCTTGTCAATGCAAATATACATGCGAGAAAATTACCATGTGCCCCTTATATATTTTTAGGGAAATAAGTCACTGTATGGAAGCCAGAGACGTCATTTAGGATTTGTTATTTGCGATGAAGGTTCTGACAAGTGAACGCTTGTGTCTTGCAGAGTACCATTGTTTGGGATCCTGCTGTGCATTATCGCCTGTTTTGGGAACTCTAATTCTTTGGCCGTTTCACAAAAACAGATGTGTCCATAATACCTCTGCAGAGGTCCCTTCATACAAAAGAAAATAATCAATATTTTCTTGGAATTGTTTTCCCTCTTTCACCCATACTAATAGATAGATATATTTAATTCCATTAGAGTAAACCAGCTCTTAAAGACGACAAATTAAGATAATATAGTATAATAAAGGTTTAATAAGTTGATAGGACTTATGACTGAATGACCACTATTGCAGCCAATATTTGAAAAAAATACGCAGGCTTCATAAAAAGAAGAGAGTAACATTTCTGTTAAATGGATCAGCAATGCTTTAGTTGCTGGCTTGCCTGAAAGTGTGAAAAGGGGTTAAAGGGACATGGAAAGTACACACTGCAGCTGATTTATCTGTATAACTGGACGAAACTGCCAGGCAAGGGGCTATGGAACAGGAAGGGGCAGGTGCTCTGACTCAAACACACACACACACACACACACACACACACAAAAATGTAATTGAGGCCAGGCTACTTGTAGGTTTTCTCAAGATAAAAACACATGTTAAAGAGATAAGTTAAGAGATAAACCCAAAAAGAGATGTGCAATTACAAATAAACAGTGCCAAAATGTGAAGCTGCAGTAATGGAAGAATAAATCTAAACATTTGGATAACTGTGTCCCGTTTATTCGATCATATTAATTTGCATTGACTTGTTCTTGCAATGTTGGCTACATTAATATGACAAAACTGTTGTTTTAAACATATTAGACATTTGGGATTACAGATGTGTGCCAGTTTTTCCTCAGAAGTGTATTTTGAAGCTCAATGATCTACTTTTTGGACAGGATGCTTAGCTCAATAAATCTAGTCTGTAAAGCAGACCAGTTAGACTCAGAAGACCTTCATGCTGTTTAAGTTCTTTAGAGCTGCCAGAAAAATCATATTCAATAATACCTTTCTGGACAAGGCCTCAATGTTCTCAATGTTAGTTTTAAGGACATCATTGCTGAAAAACACATACCTTAAAATGAAAATGTCTTGGGGAAAAAATTAGGTTGATGGTGTTAGGGATAACATCTTGACATGATGACAATCATATGGCGTGAAGAAGTGAGGAATTTGGAAGGAGTCTGTGCCCAGGCTCAGTGAAGAAGGCGTGAAGTGTTCAGAATCCGTGACCAATTACAAGCCAGGGAGATAGCAGGTGAGATATACTCAGTAGCAGCTTTTGCATTATGGTGTAGAGAAAAATCTACATAAGCATTATATTTTCCATACAATTCCACTTCTTTTTTGCCAGTTAAGATGTAGTTTAACATACCTGTTTAAGAAAGACAAGATACTATTCCCTCTTGAAGGATAGGCTAACTGCACACATTCCTGAATTTTATTTTTAAGATTTATTTCTTAATAAAGGTTTTAAGCATAACATTAAAACGTTATCGGTGTTTTTAAGAAAAGTGATGAACAAACAACAGAATGATGGATACAAAAGGCAAACATTTATTTTCCATATACTCTGTGTGTATGTACAGGCTATATATATATATATATATATATATATATATATATATATCCAATGGCAGTTTCAAATGTGAAGCTACAGTTGTCATTATGCTGAATATTAAACAATAACATTAAACAAGATGGGATACTTTGCATGCAAATGTCATTTAATAGGGAAAATCAACTGCTCTGACAGGAAGACAATACATGCATTAACATTGCTGTTAATCATACAATATAACTACTAAACTTTATTAAAACCATTTATTGCAAAATACTGTCTCTGTGTTATTTTCCTTTATCAATGTGCTAAATAATATTATATAACATTGTTATTACAAACAACAGGGCACTTGGCCCCTAATAACATTTCTGGTGTTTCTGCGTTTATAAGGGATGATCCGTTGGAACTTCATCCTCTTACTTTTTTCAGCATTTTCTATAGAAATGATATACAGATAATGTAACCATACAGCAGTTAATTAAAATCAGCAAAGTAGTCTTAACTTTCAAAATCATATAAAAAAAAGATAACTGTAACTGAAAATATATATTTCGATATATTGTACACAATGTGACGTTTTTGATGGGCAGGGCCTATTACAATTATACGTTGGCGAAAGTATCATCCCTAGCATTCACCTATATAGAAGAGAATGAACATTTAACATGTGTTAAAGTAATGCACGATGATAACTGTTTAAAATGTTTTATAATCTGTAAAGAGATCAAAATAAAAGGTATTACGCAAAACCAAGAAAACCATACTGCACCTTAGATACTGCTCTGACGTGGTGTGCTCTAATCGTCGCAGATCTCTCTTGAAAAGCTTTAGTCCTTGCCTCCTCTGCAAGACTATTCATGAACATCAGCATGCAGAGTTCAATCTGGTACAAGAGACATTTAAAAGTATGCAACAGGGTGTCTAAAACACAATACACTAGTTCATATTATATGTTGGTCAGTTCAGGAGCGCTTACCAGTGCATCTGTCGTTGGCCTTGTGTTGATGTTGCGCTTTGCTTTCGTTTTAATTGTTGCTTTTAATTTGGCTTTTGGTGCCTTTTTAATCATTTTGGCAGACTTTCAGCTTTTAGGTTAATTGATATACTTATTTGTTTACGTCTTTCAATCTCCCGCGTTGTGGTTGTAACTGATGGCGCATAATATGACGTCACTTGTGTAATCCACAATACATTTGAATCATTCGAATACATCGCCATCGTGTGGGCTTGATCGGTCTTGATGAATGTAGTAAACGTGTAATCACCTGTTTTAAAATATTTAAACAAAACGTATCTTACTTAATGCATGGAGACTATCACTGAACATTTTAAAACATTTATAGCGGATAATTAAATAGTTCTTGTTCATTATCCTATTAGCCCATAGGTTTGCACGCTGGCGAGGAGAGGAGGCTGTCTATGGGCGTGTTCTTACAAATGAACAACTGCAATGGCGGCTTCCACGACCAGCACACATGAAGACATGAATAGCATGCTACAGTTTATGAAACTTATCGGACAACTCAAAGTAAGAATGCACATGACAATAACTGATTTGTGAACTGCTGTCATTGGTGAAAATAATTATTGAATCCATACAACACAAACGTATCTAGTATTGTCATTACTAACTACCGTACTGTTTATACGTGTTAGTACAAAGGAGTGTGGCATATTATACTTTTAATGTATTTTTATGGGTTCTCTCAGAGGGTCCCGCGAACTGGGTGGGTGTACAGGCAAGTGAAGCAGCCGGAGAGCGTTTCAGACCACATGTACCGTATGGCTATGATGGCTCTTACTGTCACTGACCCAACCATGGACAAGGAAAGGTTTGTGCACTGTTAAGTTATTCACATGGGCAGACGTGGTGTTAATGTGACCTGATATGGCAACAAACAACGGCTAATCTACAGTATCTACTCTTTCTGTATAGAATGCTTATTCTAGATTGTCTGCTTCCTTGTCTTGTTTGGCTCAAGGTGCATAAAACTTGCCCTGGTTCACGACATGGCAGAGTGTATTGTGGGAGATATTGCACCATCTGACAACGTCAGCAAAGCAGAAAAGCACAGACGAGAGGAGGCAAGTGGTTATATATATGTGCGTCTTCTTCTTTTTTTCTTTTTCTTCTTCTTGTGGGTTTCCGGCAGACTGGGCGCCTTCATAGAGCGCATTGCTGCCTTTCACACTGTATCTGTGCTGCCTACTATACTAACCAACTGTATTGACTGCATGCAAAGAGAGATATTTTGTTTTTGAGCTCCATGTGTCTCCTAACTTCTTCTCTCTGTTTATTCAGGAAGCAATGACACACTTAACATGTCTACTACAAGAGGGTCTCAAAAAGGAGATTTATGGACTTTGGGAGGTGCACTACATTTCAATTCCCATTATTGTTATTATTATTATTATTATTATTATTATAGTACTGATATTGATATTAAGCCATGTATGTCTGCACATCACACACACACACGTGTATGTGTTTATCAGTGTAATAACTGAGAAGTAGGCCTAGTAGAAGAAAGTTCAGATTAAGGTGTATTTTACTGGCTTGATTAGTGTATGTACTTACTGGTTTTGTTCTCTTTTCTATCACGAAGACAATGATATATCCACCCCTCTATCTATTCATTGGTCAACTTGTCACTTGTCAACAATAGGAATATGAAACCCAGAGCAGTCCAGAAGCAAAGTTGGTGAAGCAGTTTGACCTGCTAGAGATGGTCCTCCAGGCACATGAGTATGAACTACTAGAGGGAACGCCCGGAAGACTGCAGGAGTTCTTTGACTCTACTGAAGGTAGATCATCATTTTGTTGCCTCTCTTGTATTACTACTATAGTATTAATAATAATAATATTCATATTCATATTATTACTGTAGGTCGTTTTCATCACCCAGAGGTGCTACAGCTTGTGAGCGCTTTGAACGAGGAAAGAAGGGAACACATATCCAACAGTGGTGCCAGGCATTCAGGAAACTCGCAGTGCAGCATTGCAGGTTGTGCAGAGCCGCACCCACCCACACACACCTCTTGACTGTAAGACACACGCACATACAGTACCATGGCATACACCCCCTCTTGGTCAGAGGGACAGTTGACCCGGTTTCACTGTACAGTTTGTGCGCAACATCTGCCATCGCGTGACGGAGCATTTTTCTTCTTATCGGAGCGTATAGTAGATCACAAATCGCTACTCTGTGAAATATGCTGGATGTTTTGTGACAAATGAGAAAACATTGTGTACTTGTAAAGAATATTTCTCACGCTACTTTTGTTTCAAGTCCAGACAAAGACAGACATGTTTTTCTTAGTTTTGGCATACTTCTGATTGATCCAAATGTACATTAGTTGTAAGATAGATATATACTTTTTGTATTTACAATTCAAAAGTTAATGTTTTCTTTCAGATGGCCTAATGCTGTTTATATAAGACCCAGTATTTATTATACCACATATAATATTGATACATGGAACATGTTTTGTTTGAAACCATCTTTAATATTTATATAGAATGAATGCAGTTGGTTAATGGTGCTGTATAACTGAAACCATTTGAGGGTAAAAATGTACAGTAAAAGTCAAACATCAGTTGATGTTATTGAGCAGCATTTCACATTCTACGTTTAAAAAGTGTTAATTTTAGAAATGCACTGGGAGGATGTTGGAGACCGCTGTGTTCACTATGAGTACAAACTGTTGAAAATTGAATTAATCTGAGTACAACAAAGAAAATGCAAAATAAACACACATACATAAAACACAAAATGAGGAAAGAATATACATCAAGTTCAATCTGTTTTGGAATGGTCAGAAACAAAATGGTGAATTACACCACATAAGAGTGAAATGCCACTTACAGTATGAAGCTTTAACATGCTATACTGTATCTGCAACCAGAAGTGTTAACAATGTGTTGACAATGTATAAACCTCTGCCCAGGAAATAAATACTTAACAGTAAATAGGCAGGCAAAGCCTCCCCGAATGGAAAAATGGATTGTTACAGATTTTTGGGCACTACATTTGCGCATTGCTTGCGATTGCTTGTTGCTGGATGTTTTGAAGTATTATTTTATAGACACTGTCAGTTTCACAGCAGCTGTCAAACAGATTGTTAATCAATGTTACACATCTGTTCATATATACAACCTATATTAAAGGCCAATGCACACCAAATAATGAAATACTTGACACACACGAATATTAAAGACATTTGATATTCTAATGAATAATAATATGTATAATGACTATAAAGTCTTAAAATGACCAAACCCTTTTTGTCTGTATAGTTCAGTAAATATCCAACATTCATCTAATAGTATAAATTATAGTTTGATGCCCTTTGTCCAAAAAACAATCATAATCTTCATGTCAACGTTACGGCTCTTGGTGGAGCCGTCCAAATACAGTATGATAAAAGTAAATGTTATCATGGAGTGGCTTTCTGTCAATTAGTTTGAGAATTTAAATATGTTGATTTCAGGAATGAGTCTTTAAAAAAAAAAATCGAATTGATTAAATATTAACATTTATGTAAAAGTACATTTGATTTCAATATTTATAAATAATGATCTGTGTAGCTCAGTAACAACAGCATTCTTGAATCACTTCAGGGATTCTTGAATCACTTGAGTCAAAAATATCTCTTAAGAAGTGAAACCATGCAGAAACAATGATCTTAGCCTTCTTCTCTTTCTTGTCTATGTTAGGGATCAATTCACCTTAGATTTGTAAACTCCTACACCCATCTACACTACGACATGCCAACCGCTGTTAAAGGACACAAATAAGTATTTCATGTGCAGTTCAGTTATTAACATTATTCAGGGTACCTAGAGCCTATATCTGCACACGAGGTAGTATGGCAGACCAATATGGGATGCCCATCTATAGCACTCACACACTGTATGGTCAATTTATAGTCTCCAGTTAGTGGAACCTGTACATCTTTGGAGGTGTCAATTAAACCCAGGTCTAATGGAGTTGTCTAATAGACAAGGCACTGATATACTGTTCTGAGTCAAATTACTGACATTTATGTGTAGAATTAGTTTTGCATCAGTTGCAGTTAGGGCTAAAACGTCTTTAGGGCACTGAAGATGTGGCAATTGAATTAAACTGCTAGTGATATACATATAGAAGAGAAAATAAATTCCACCTGAGGGACACTGCACTTAACAGGGTATTTATGTTGTTTTTAAGCACCCTAACACTGTAACCATGCAGTGTGATTTTGCCAAGTTGATCCAAGTACGTGTTCCTGGGTCAACAAATCTCACATGCACTTCTTGAACAACATTGGCCATTAGCCAATTACAGCCCTCTGACATCATCAGAGTCCTTCATATTTATAATGTAAAAAACATAATGTAAGTGAACAATATAGTTCACTTACATTATAAGTGAACTATATTGTTCACTTAGCAAGCATACTTGTTAGCATCTATACTGATCAAGCTAACTCACTATCCCATATACGGTACAGCCGCAGATAGGTAGCTACATTGCTAGGTAGGTATTAATTGCTGTGATTGGTTAATGGTAATGATGGTCCAGGAACGCACGTGGGATGTTGATCCAGGAACACTACTTGGCAAAATCATGTTGTGCGTAACACCATAATTGTTTCTGCTAACATTACACATGAAACATCAAGAAACACCTTAACATTATTATTTCGGTCAACTTTAATATATGTTCCAGTCATGTATTGAAACGTGTAAGGTCCTTTAGAGATAAGAATCCCTGCGTAGTTTGGTCCCATCTTATAGTGCGAACTCCGCTCTAGCAGGGCATCTCGGACTTGTCAGTCAAGATGTTGGTGGGCATGTCCTGAGCGCTGGCTTGTGCTGCCGAAGAGAGGACTTCCTCAAAGCTGCCTCCAGGCTCTGATCCCCCGACCTTGGTCTGGTGCAGGAAGAAATTGTTTTGAAAAAATATGCACGGTACTATATGAAGGAGAGAAATCAGCACTATTTTAAACATTTTGCAGACACATACAAACGTTTTACCTTGATAGTGGACACGGTGGTCTCAACTTTCTCCTCAAAAGACTTGAAGCTGGGAGAATTTCTGAAAGGAAAAATATATGGATGAAGTAGATGAGGAAAAGAGGGCTGGTAGGTAGAGAAAAAAAGGGACATTTAAGAACAGGAATATAAGCAACCAAAAAATGAACAATGACATTTCTTTAAAGATCTGTATGCTTCTATTATTTTATCATATCAATATAGAGATTCAAACAACCAGTACGATTGAATAGGTAAATCACATTTTCCTCAATGTGAAAGGGCTGATTTCTTTAAGTTGCTGCAGGACATTGATTATATGTGTTGTACGGTATACATCATTTTGTTGTCTGTACACAGACAGTCTTCTAAGTTACGTATTTGCTGCTATTTGATTTGTAAACAGACTATAGTGGTATGAGAAATGTAGTGAACACAATAACATACACCCTAACCATGGGTTTCAGAAGGGAAACTACCATGTTCTCACATATTGTTCAACACATTATGGCATTACCACAATGAGTGACACACTAAACTGCAATTAACTGTAATAAATAATATTAATTTTACCAATTAAATAAAACACTAACAGTTTCTCCACACACACAAACACAAATTACCTCATAGTGGGCATACTCATTGACTGACGGATAGAGTAGCTGTTCCCAGAGAGCATGGTCAGAGAGGAGTTAATGATTAGCAGTTTACACAGGCGGGCACACAAACACACAAAGATGGGAAGAAAGCATTGCTTGTGTGACTGGTTAATATTTTTCATTATCGTGTAACGTTGTTAAACCATTAGTTACACTAATGGGGGAAATCATGCATTTCTGGCTAGAAAATACAGTTTATAGTGGTATTGTAATTGTGTTACAACCAATCACAATCAGCATTACAAGGAGATTTGGAGTGATGGAAAGTATCTAAAAAGCTACAAAGTGATATACTCACCTAAAGGATTATTAGGAACACCTGTTGAATTTCTCATTAATGCAATTATCTAATCAACAATCACACGGCAGTTGATTCAATGCATTTAGGGGTGTGGTCCTGGTCAAGACAATCTCCTGAACTCCAAACTGAATGTCAGAATGGGAAAGAAA
>JAODTR010003949.1:0-33812 GCA_025399935.1 Amblyopsis rosae | reverse complement strand
TATCTCCACACTGGCCTGGGAACGCCTCGGGATCCCCCAGTCAGAGCTTTCCAATGTGGCTCGGGAAAGGGAAGTTTAGTGTCCCCTGCTGGAGCTGCTGCCCCCGCGACCCGACTCTGGATAAGCGGATGAGGATAGATGGATGGATGGACGGTTGTCTCAAAAGGATACATTCTCTATTTACCGAAGATTTTCTTTCCAAAGTTTACTGAAACTACCTGGTATGTTTGATAGAAATAAGTAGCCACCAGCCAGTTTCTTTTAGTGTGGTGTCAGTCTGTCGTGGCGCAGCATCACAACTAAATGAAGGCAGAGGAATCACATTCAATGATGTTGCTCTCATGATAGCATGTGCCGCACAGCCTTTTTCGAGTAACTCTGTATTTGTCCCTTTTGCAATATGCAGATTGCGCTTGGCCATGTTTGTTTTATTGTTATATAGAGTGAGGACAGAAAACACTAACTGAGCCTTTACGCTTATAAAACGGTGGGGTTTTTAATCCCGGTTAATCGCTGCATCCCTAACTGCAAGCACAACACACACAATTTGTGATTATTGGATTACAAGAATTGTTAAACAAAGACATATGTACATTTAGCAAATCGACATTTTACGTAACCGGTGACGTCGGTTACGTCGACTAATCGTCCCAGCACTACAATGTATACCTAGACATTCACAGAACTAGTCTACTGTGTAAATAATAGTCAGGAAATCAGAAAGGATAAATTCCCAAAAACGATCTACTTGCTTGTTCTGACCAAATACTCCTAACAAAAACACTCCTTGATCATGTCAAGATACCACTGTATTACAACATCTCATATCTGTGAGAATTCCTTAACATTCAACAACGTTTTCTAAGATTAAGAACATCTAACTGATTATTTTCAGCAGTTATGTAACACCGTGTACTAACTGGATGCGACGCGAGGCGATCCTGAGCACAAAAGCAGTTCGATTGTTATATTTTCTGTTGTAATGTCCTAACTGGACAGGGGCGACGCGATGCTGAGCGCCGTTTTGAGCGAACTTTTGTCAGACGCCCTGTTTCTATTTTCTTCCTGACACTGGCGTTGAGACCATAGAACTAGGTAGGGCTAGACAATAATTCAATATAAATGTATACAGCGATATACATTTTTTCAATAACGGTGAAATTATTTTTAAACTAATTTCCAGTATTTCGATAAGCATTTGTCACTGAATGACGGGCATAGCAGTCAGCTGACGGGGCTCTACAGTGAGACCATTTCACTCGCAAATGCGACTAATTAAACTAAATAAAATATTATAGTTTCAAAGGAGGTTTCATAGACTTGCCAAATGCATTTTTCAGAAGTTTTTAAGTACTCCGTTGTGGGTGTTCATAGCAGTTATTCGGAGGCTTATATTGTTCATATCGATATCGGAATTATACCTTATCGACAGAAATTATTAAATATATTGCGATATCAATTTTGTCCATATTGTCTAGCTCTAGAACTAGGCTATATTTAATGGTTGAAACGGAGGACAGTTCATTCAGTTACCTTAATGTGGCAGCTGGCTGGAGGGAGATTGTTTTCTATTAGCATGCTCAACAGAGCTGGCAAGCTAGTTATCTTATTTTACAAAGTAAAGGTGGTGGTTGTATACAACGTGTGGCCTACAACAATGAGTGACATCTGTACCTCCCCCTGTCATAGTAGGCAATTGTTGTGAATATGGAGATGGCTTAAGATATCTAGTGCGCTACTGCTAGGCTGGTACTGGTAGGCTACGTGGTTTATTTACATGTTGTAACGGACGGATTCAATCTGGACAGAGTGAGTCTGAAACAATGCGATAGTCGGACGCTCTCTTGCTGTCGCATCCAGTTATGGCACAGTGTAAAATGCAACTACACTGTGTGTTACTACTAGTGCAAATAATGCATGCCAATGAGCATAGATATATCTATGGTCATTGTCATGCATTATTTGCAATAGTAGTAACAGTAGTAGCTCTAGTGTGTAAAATGTAAAACCATGCAGTCTGCGTAACTCACCGAGTTGGGGTAGTTTAGATAACATATCTGACACGGCATGTCTTGTGCAGACGATCTGGTGTTGATTGGAGGACGGGTTCGAGATTTCTTACTAGGATTTATCACATGACACTCGGAAAAAAGCTTGTCCAGGTTACCATCAAAGTACCTGTACAAGTTGAAATACAAAAACACAAAATTCAACAGTCAAAATATTAAATGATAAATACATTTGCCAGATTGTATACTTCAAGTAAATATTTATGATTGCAGAAATACATGCCTTTCCATGAGTTTCTCTTTATCCCAATTGAAGTGACTGAGAAGAATGCGTGTAATTGTTGCAGGATTCTAGAAGGAAAATACATTTTTATCAACCTGCAGACTTAACCAACATAAGAAAAAAGCCATATTTTAACTACAAAACACCAAATATGCTATACGTAATCCTACCCCACAAACTACTGTTGGCCAATGTGACTATACACATTCTAGAAACAAGATAGAAGTAAACCAATAAAAAACATTATGGTTTGAAACAGACCAGGAGCAAACATTTGTTATCGAGGAGCTAACCAAGTCTAGGAGCGCACTCCTTGGATTTGTCTCTAGAATGGACGTTTACGAGTCAGGCTGTAAGCCCCACCCCCATTGGTTATTTAATGCCCCACAAGCTGCAAAAGCCTGTGGGACAGTCTATGAGATTCTATCTCATATTCCTAATAATTAAAATCCCACAGAGCACCAAGACTCACGTGTATACCTGTTCAGTGGAGATACAACAAAAAGTTCAATTGACCTTTTCACTGACCGACCAGCACTACTTTTCAAGATGTTTGCTGTGTTTATTGGCCGTGGCAAATGTTGCTCAGTGATGTGGAGGAAGTGTAGCCATAAATTTACCTGGGTGTTTTATAATTTTGGGTCCATGGTGGGAAATTAGCACCCGCCACTAGCCAAATGCGGGTACTTTTTCAGAGTGGCAGGTAATTTTGCCTTGTATACCAGCCACAGTGGTGGATGGAATGTAAAAGAAATTAAGGCTATTAAAGTTAAGCCCGATGGACCTGCAACTTTAAATATATGTTGAGGTTGTTTCAGGCGCGACTGCAGGCTAGACGGAAAGAGACCATATTTCTATGAATGAGACACACAAACAAGGAAATCAGATAACGAGCCTTCGTTCGTGCACTGGGGAAACAGGTGCGCATCGACCGGAGGTAAGCACACCGGTGAGATATGAACGGGAGGGGCGCGCTGTCTTTGTTTCTTCTGTTTCTAAAAGACAAGGCTAGCTCCACTGTGCCTTGTTGGTGTATTGAAGAAACTAGAGCTACTTTGTTGATAAAAAGCATAGTACCGCCCCATTGCGAGATGTTAACCTAGCACATCAACACATTTTTAAGTCAACATTCCAATCCCATGGCGATAGTTATAAAAAGCAACTAATATGGATAACTTTGCCTTGCATTTTTAGCCTCTAGCCATCAGATTCCCTTTCCATGGAAAACAAACATTGCATCACATTGTAGCCCTACTACTGAGTCACAAAGATGAAATCCCATCAAGGATTATACAACACGCCATCTTTTGGACATCTGCTGCTACAACAGATTAAAAATAAAAAGCTTTGATACCTCACACAACAAAACACGCAATAAACAGAGTTGAAGATTTATATATAGATATCACAGTTAGATCATTATCTGGAATTATTTTGGCCAGGATAATAGTTTAGTGAAAATCTGATATTGTGATACACCTAGTAGTGGCATGCTACTGTAATTCTCATTGAAAAGAGTAAGCTACATATGATGGGTTTTTAAAATCATCATGTTTTGCTAAACAGATTCTGCTTTGTTGGTAAAGTGTAAAATGTAAAAAAATAATGCGAAACTAAGAGACCGTTATTAATTATGCCTATTTCATACTACCATAAAAACATTTTTTATGACTTTAAAAAAAATATTATGAAGTAAGTTTTACGACCCTGCCTGACAAAATGAGTCTATCGCAACTACCGGCAGGAGACAAATTTATGTTTTGTCTTTTCTGTATTGGTGTCGCTGTTTGTGTAATGGTAAATGGACTGCATTTATATAGTGCTTTTCTAACCTTCCGGCCACTCAAAGCGCTGTACAGTATTGCCCCACACTCACCAATGGCGATTGCTGCCATGCAAGGTGCGACCAACCACCGAGAGCAGTTGGGGGTTAGGCATCTTGCTCAAGGATGCTTACCACGAGCACACGTACGGGGTGTGTAATGGGGATGACAAATAAAAATAAATAAAGCGGACTCAACTCTGGAAATTCTGTTAAGCTGTCGGGCCAGGGACAGGCTCGGGCCTGAGCGTCTCTGGTCAGGGACAGGCTAGATTTAAGGGCCAAGCAGGGCTTTAGCCTGCCTCCAAAACGCGAGACTGAATGGTAGCAGTTGACGGAAAGGAGAGAAAGGCAATCCCAGCAAAACACAAATACCATTATAGTCAGAATGCAAACAGACCCTCAGAAGTGTACAGTAGAGATTACTACAAGTCAGAAAAGGGGATACAGCTATTCACTGTGACTGCCTTGTACTGAACCCTGTAGCATCCTGATCTGCCATGACACAGATTTGGGACAGTCGGTCATGTTGGCAGTTTGTCGTATTTTGGAATGTAGTGAAATATTGATGATGATGTTATTTTTTGAGGATGCCTTTCAAGACACTGAAGGACATTACAAATACAGTACTATATTTAGACAATTGGGATAAGATATTATCTCTTAGCAGAGGGCAAAGAGTTTGAGTGTACAAAAGTTTAAGAATTTAGCAGAACACAATTTTTTGGCAAAATTCACTATTAGACCAGTTTAACGAAATGCGTTACTAGAAATACTAGTAAATGAAAAAGGTAGGGTTAGTCATTTTCGAGAACGCTTGCTAATAATATCTTTCTGCGCTTCCGCGGCGCCACTCCACACATTGAAACACATCCTGAAGTAAAGTGTAGTACTACGGCTTTGTTAATATGAGCATTTTCCGCCACTTTGTTTATATCGCTATTTACGGAGCCAGGGCTGTGTAGAAGTATCAGATTATTTTTTCCAACAAGCACAGAGAATGGTAAACTAGTGCAATGAGGAGATTGTTGTATTTGACAAAACGGATATTATCTTACAAATTAGCTTGAAACAGCTGACTATGTGCACACGGCTAAATAGGATTTAATCCAATCAGGAACAAGAAGGCTATTTTTCCATAACCTTACTCACGACCAATGAGTGGAACAACACGATAGTAAAGAGAGGAAACCTTTCATTGACATTCTTCATTCATTCATTGGCTGCTTGCAATTTTCGCGACCCACTCACTCCCACTCAGTGACCCACCTGTGGGTTGATTTTCTAAAACACATTATGTAAAACTGTTCATTGTTGAGGAAAATATATGGCATTAACTTCTAATTAAGTGCGTGAATGATATTCAGAAACTATCTCACACAGCATTTACATCACATGTAAAATCACCATGTATTTCAAGACTCATCTAGGCTACCATGCATAGACCTATATACATAACACAGCCTAACCAACTGCTAGCCAAATTTAACTTCTTAACAGCCCTTTACTGAAGACAGATTAGATTGTCCACAGAGGGTAAATCCTTAACACCGCATTACATTATTTTGAGTACACTAAATTAAATTGATTAATGGTCATTGCTTTACAGACATGTACAGCCAAATGTTATTGTGTACTGTATTAATTTAAAACAAACTGTGCTGAATGCTATTTATAGAATGCCCATTCTGCCAGTTTACTGTTTGATGTTAGCAGTTTCAATAAGTGTGTGTTCATGGTATTATGCCTTACTTAATTGATATGACACATCAAGATATAAAAAAAAAATTTAAATGTCGTTGTTGCAAGGCCTAAAGTGGGTCAGAAGCAGACAACTTTCCATTTTACTTTACAGTCTACTCTAAGTGCAATATATACGATGCAAAATGGAAGCTAGCGTTATAGACCAAGAATGTTTTCACTAAAGTACACGTGTGATGGACTGGGACTACAGCACCGTACAGACAGATTAAAAGTACTTCAGATTCAGAAACGTGTAAGTCATCATGAGCTACGGTATCTAGCTAACATTAGCTATCCCAATTTGCTAACTAGCTCGATGAACAAGCCTTCCCCAAAACATGAAAATTGCATTAACTACAGTAGTTGCCCGTTTGTTACTTGGCTAAATTGAATATTATAAAATGACTGGCAAGTGCATAGTGGCAGAGTTAATAGTGAAACTGTGCTGACAAGTAGGCTAGGTGCTTGTTTGCTATTTGACTGGCTAAACTTGCTACCGTACCGTATGCTAACATACTGTAGCTGCCAACTTATTGGTTTGGATAGGACTACTTCCTGAGAAGAAAGCTACCCCATGCTTAACAGCTAGTTATATTATAACTGAACGAATACGCGTACCCATTTCTTTTGATTCGACTAAAAGGCAATGATATATAATATGGACAATGAAAGTTTAGCTCAATGTCAAATGTTTTATTCGCACTGACCAATAACTAAGTTCCAGCAACTAAACTAACCCTCAATGGCTAAGCTAATGGCCTATTCATGGGCCCCGGTGGAGCTGACACACT
Source organism: Amblyopsis rosae (assembly GCA_025399935.1). Classification (NCBI taxonomy): domain Eukaryota; kingdom Metazoa; phylum Chordata; class Actinopteri; order Percopsiformes; family Amblyopsidae; genus Amblyopsis; species Amblyopsis rosae. The sequence goes on along the minus strand of JAODTR010003949.1, from coordinate 27,164 downwards.
AAAATACCTACCTGGATGACCTCGTTGACCTCCCTAATACACTCCACCATATGTTGGAGGATCTGCTCGGCAGTCAACACCTCGAAACGGTAGTCCTCTTCTTCTTGTCCTAGGCCCAGGCCACCTCCCCCGGTCTCGCCACATTCATCTCGGTCTCCTCCAGCGACCACGGGGTCGACCAGCTCCACCTCCCCGAGCTCCAGGGTGTCGTCCTCGGGCTCCTCTTCTGCGCTGTCTTCGCTGCATTCCTCTTCTTCGTCGTCGAATTCATAATTATAACCCTCGTCTGAGTCCATTCCTAGGGTTGTTAGCAACTTGTGACAAGCACACCTAACGACCTCGAGTGTGCGAAATGGTACAATTTGGAACAACACAAAGACCAAAAATTACCCGAGCCTATTTTTTAACCGCAGCGAAAAATAACAACAAACCGTCGCCGCTGCTAAGCCAACAAAGAGACGTAGCGTCACACTCTGACGGCGACCTTACGTCAGATACCCCGAATAATAAACATTATTTATAAATATGATATGCTATGCATTATACTGTTATATAGGCTATTATTAAATTAGTCCTCTATTGTTATCTCCACATGTAATTAAGAATGGCGACATTGACTTAAATTCAAATTACCTATAGTTCACTGTTTTACAATAGTCGCCTATGAAATAAAACGTAATAAATAAGTAAATAAAACACAGCTTCCAGTGAAGTTATTCTAAACTCAATGCAAGTTGAAATTGTGTTTTAGGCCTAGCCTATTGTGATAAGGTGATAGTTATTATAGATTATATAGACTTATTATCCACATGAACAACTGTTAACATATTATATAGACCACTGGGCTATTTTATTTTTGACTCACTTTTATTTAAATTTTTGTGTTTTTCCTTAATGTCCCTTGTCCTGTGAATGGATGCCGAGAAGCACGTGACCGATTATGTGTGGGTTCTGAACATAATACACACAGTCTATGGTTCAGAACGAACAACAGCCCACATCAGCAACTACTACACATAGCCCACATAGGCAGGCTGCAGCAATATGTCATTTGAAAATTCTAGAAATTCGAGGGCAGCTTGTTTCTTTATTCTGATCATTGTTCAAATATACTTGAACACAGTAGATGGAGTGTGGCCATTACCGCAATTTGCAACAACTTCAGTTGAACGATATCCTTTGAATCCGAAGCAATTCAACTTTCTTTACGGAAAATATAGAAACAGAACAGAGCAGCGATGCTCTGTTCTTGATGCTGCGTTTAAAATATATTTTCTCTAGTTTTCCCAGGTTTCTCTTCAGGTAGGCCAATTAACAACTTGACAGAAGATTAATGCATTTTATGTAATTCATAACTTTATTATACCATATATTAATACTTAATATATTCTAGAATATAGCCTAATGTGAATAATATTAAATAATATAGAATGTGCCAAGCTGCCTATAGGCTAGAATATGTAGGTTAACAGCAATATAATAGGCTGCTAATGGAAATAGTAAAGACTGAAACGATCTTATTTGAGTCTACATCAATAGGCTCTCAGGTTTGTACAGGGTTTGTTCTGTTTGTTCTCTTTTAAAATGAGATCAATAGACTTTGTAGAGACAGCAGTTTATGGGTCATCCATTGTCCTATATCTTTTTAAAAAAATGTGGAATATAGCGACTTTGAACTTAACGTGCATTAAACCATTTGCAATAAATAGAAAATGCTGTTTTGCCATTCATTGGAGGAGAAACATATTTTCTGGTCGTTAATTTGGACCAAGAAGACTGTGAACGCTATCCAAGTGCAGATTCCGCAGAAAGTTGTACGTTTGTAACACAATGAATCAGATGAATCTCAATGTTATTTTATTTTGATCATACAATGTGTGTTTGTGTGTGCCCTTCGAGGTATACCACAATGGAACACCTACATCTGAAACTTGTGTAAATTAACACTAGAACTACCGGAATTCTATAACTACTATAATGGCCATAGCAGTCATTCTGACTGCTCATACATTATTTGTGTATAATTTCAATAAGATATATAAAATCTAAGAATAAATGGATATGTAATGTTAGGATAGGTAATAATAAAAATCAGAACACTACATTTGAATTCTAATGTTAATTCTAATGACCAGGAGACATCACTATCGGAACCTGTTCCTCCATCAGACTCAGCCTCATCAAGGCTCTGAAGCATGGCTAAAGCCTCTGTGGCATTCTTCTTGCTGACATTGTTCTGTTCTCTATTAAAATTTTCAATGTGGTTGTAGCTCAAAGCTAAGTTTCAGCTTTGCAATAGACTAAACAGATAAATTAGACTAAACAGACTAAAGAACAACAAATTGTTGGTAGGCAAGGAGCAACTGATACACTGTCTGTAATGTATACGGTCAATATGACTGTTATGGCCATTCAAGGTAAAAATACTCAAAACAGATATGCTACTATAGCTATCAATAAAGTGAAAAATATACAATCAAAAGTTTTTCACCCTTTTTTCTAGTTCTTTGTAAACAAAACAGAGATAGAAGACTTTCCCAGATTCCAATTCAGAGGGATTTTATTGGACACTTCACGTCACTACTTACCACTAAAGGCTATTGTAAAGACTCTGGTATAACTCTTAAAATAAATCTATCCTCTTAAATTTTGCTACGCTAGCATCTGGTAGTTCAAGTCGTTTCTGTTTATCATTAGGATGCTATGGCCTACAGTAAATTCAACGTGTTCCATTGGCACATAGTGGATGACCCTTCTTTCCCTTACCAGAGCCATACCTTCCCTGGCCTCAGCAGTAAGGTAAGAGAAGCATGGCTGTCCTTCTAACAGGTAACCTCCTCGGATCATATGTGTGGTTGAAAACATTGTGGATTTGGTTTGAAATTCACAGTGGATGTCCCTGCTGTACCTCAGTGTCTGTCTATTCATACACCTCCATGATCACTCTTTATTTTGTGTACTGTTGTATTCAGAACATAAACAGTGAGCTGTGTGTTAAAACAGGAGTTTGAAATTAAGCCACCTATTTTAGCAACAGAGAGTTAAACACCTCTAGTGTTGTAACATAAAATGTATGAACATTAAAAAAATAATGTATTTAATGGTTTGTTGGAAATGCATTTGCACATATATGGGACATATACATGTGGTGTTTATACAAACAAATGACTGAAAAATAGCATCTGATCTCAAAAATATTTCTGAAGGGAGCTTTCCACCCAATGACTCACGTCTACACACAGTCAGACATTAGAAGGGTGGTCTCACATGCCAGGCTACGAGGAATCAGAGTTCTCCCTGAGTTTGATTCCCCCGGCCACACCCAGTCGTGGGGAAAAGGTACAACAGAAATGGGCTGTGTTAGGAGGGGAAAGTATTATATAAGTATTATTTTATTACTGAGTATTACAGTATGTTAAACCCTCCAACAAAGAGTGGAAATAACTTGATTTCTACTGAACCCTCATTTCTGGAATAATATGTTAACTGACATGACGTGATGATGACTAACATCTTCATCATTTTAATTTAACTAATCTATATTATTTTATATTGTAGGGCAGTCCAACCTGTTGACTCCATGCTACAAAGGAGGAACCCCTTCTGGCACCTTTGGGCCCATTAACCCAGCATTAACCTCAAGCTACCAGTTTATGGCCAAGCTGTTGAAGGAAGTGTCTTCAGTGTTCCCCGATTCTTATATACATCTGGGTGGAGATGAAGTGGACTTCAACTTCTGGTAAACTTGAGCCAGATTTACCTCAGTTGGCTATAATATTTTAGCACACTATGCTATTTGTTTTAACCACTATAATTTTTTCCCCTCAGGAAGTGTAATCCTGATACCAAGATATGTATGCAAAAGATGGGATTTGGACATGACTATGCCAAACTGGAATCGTACTACATGGAGAAGTAAGAACACACACAGGAGAGGAACACATAAATATAAAGGATGCAAATGTAGACCAACATCTACAAGCAAGAGCTTAGTTTGCCTTCTGTGATTCATTATCAATAATTCTAAAAATATTAATTCTATATTTCCAGCATAGTAAACATGACTTCAAAAATCAACAAGACATCTATTGTGTGGCAAGACATGTTTGACTACCATAAGCGGGTGAACACAACAACATATTAGCCTACAGTTCATGTTTGCTGTTCTCATCATTTATATTTTCTAAGACTGTGTGTTTAACAGAACTGAGGTTTGCTTTGCAGCACAGTTCTCTGTCAGTAGTGGAGGTCTGGAAAGATGGCTGTTACCTGTGTGAGGTGCGCAGGGTGACTAAGGCAGGGATCAAAGTGATCCTGGCCTCTCCATGGTATCTGGACCAGCCAGGCCCTACACACAACTGGACCTGCTATTACACAGTGTGGCCTCTTGCATTCAAGGGTCAGGAGCACAACCTTTGCAGTGAACAGTTGCAGTCTTCATTACCAGCTGTGTGTTATTGTTACAGTATGCCCTTTAAAAAAAACAAAAAACATCTGTTCAAGTAAAGCTGTATTTCTTCTAAATAGAATAGAACATTCATTTAGGGGTGACTGACTGGGCCAAAATCACTAAGTGTCTTTTCATAAGTGTATGATAGGATATGCCAGGTTCAGCATTCGATTGTGTTAACCTGCTTCATGGCTTGTTTGTCTTGACTTTGTTTACATTTCCCTGTGTTTGTGGATCAGAATACTGTAAAACACCAAATGCTAGGCCAGATGTTTATGATTAGTGACAAAATATGTTTAATGAGAATCAAGGCAACCTTGCAAAATGTTAGTTATTATCCCTCAACAAGCTACTTACTGACACTTCAATACTATACATATGGGGACCAGCCTTTACTAATTTATGCAGTAAACACTTTTTTCACAGACTGTAGGGTACAATTAGGATTCTTCAAAATGATCACATAATTTAATCTGTATAGTTGAATATGATGAATGCAACATAAGGCCTACAGGTTCGTCATTGTTTTGCAATACAGTAAGACAATTATCATAAGGCGTACAAGAGGCAACAGACACCATATTGTTCGTTGCCATGCTCAAATGTTACATGTGAATCTGACTTGTATTGGTTATTTACAATAAGTAGAAACCAGTGTGTTAAAGTGCATATTGCCATATAGTATACAGCATTATAAAAGCCTGTGTATGTGTGCATGTGCGTGCGTACTGTATATAATTTACTGTACATCGTTACATTTCCTTCCCAGGTACTGAGCACCAGAAGGAGCTGGTTATTGGTGGGGTGGTCTGCATGTGGGGGGAATACGTCGATGCCGCCAACCTCTCGCCGCGCCTTTGGTACGAGAAACTAAACCACAACCTGAGTCAGCATGCAGGAATACTGTAGCTGTACGAACTGAGCGGTTGCACCTTTTCATTGATCCAACGACTACTCTACTGTAACTGACAACTTTTGGATGTGTCTCCAAGGCAGAGAGCCAGCGCTGCAGCAGAAAGGCTTTGGAGTGATGAGAAGCAGACCTCTAGTGTTGACGAAGCATTCCCTCGCCTGCAGGAATTCCGCTGCACATTGTTGAGGCAGGTCTCCAATTTAGGGGGCAGAGCTTCTGAGGGAGCACCATATGTCATTGAAGGGAGAGGTGTTTTTGTTTTGTTTCATGATCATCAATCTTTCTCCAGGATAGCTGACTCCACCAGGTCTGTTGTCAGGTTGTCTGCTGTCTATGGTGTATTTTTATATGTGGATATTATGTATGTATGTTTTGGTGATGTACTGTACAGTGCTGTGAAAACAAATATCCCTCTGGGGACAATAATGTCACAGTCAAGCCTTGATAAACAGTTAAAGAGAAATATACTGTTCAGCATTTGCAGAAGAAAGCCATTTTTATCAGTCAAACATCTCTCTCCTGCTCACAGCTAATGCTCCTGCTAGCTGACTGAAACAAATATGTTTTGCTGCTTATTTGTAGGCATGGTGTCCAGGCAGAGCCTCTATATGTTTGCCACTGCAAACACGAATATCAGGATGTCTGAAGAGTGAGTCTATTATATTTGCAAACTATGTAAGTCAAAATTATTTTTATTAATTAATTTAATTACATTAATTATATAACTATGTAAACTGAGTGATTGTTTAGTGGTTTTCTAAGTGGTGCTCTCATTGGGGTGCTCATTGTGGTAAACAATAAGATTGTATTAAAGAATAGGAGTTTACACTTTTACTGTATGTTTACTCAGTGAAAAGTGTAATTAATAACACTGACAATATTTTCATTATGGATGCATTAACAGCAGCGCTACAAAAACCTCTTGCTATATGAAACTCAGGATGTCTCTTCCCTTCCACACCTAAATGATGTGACTGTCACTTTCTCCACTCCACTCCTCACTATTCTCTAGCATTGCAGCTGTATGCTCAGTGCTTCAGAGAGCTTGGGCAGAACATACTGTATATACACCATGTAGCACTATATTAAAATGTACAACTGTGCTTTTCAAGTGATGCATTGCAATGCTAGCCTGGCTCCGCCTGACTATATGCTCTCAGCTCAATTTATTTAGTGGAAATTACAGTCTGTAAACCCTGATCACGCTAGTATATGGATAGCCCCACTGCTGTATGGCGGCCCAATCAGCGTGGGTTAGTGAAATGACGTTGAAGTCAAACTTGTTGATGAGGCGATCAAATCAATAGTAGCAACGCCGATTGGTTCAGAACTGTCCAAAAGGTTAAAAATGAACCAGAGGTCTATGCCAAGTAGGAGGAACTACTGTGAACACTTCCCAACAGAGCATGGTCTGGTTACACCAGGCTATTGCAAGGCACAATTTAACAAGATAAATTGTTATTGAAAGATATAGAAAAATGTAAATACACTTGTCATTAATCATATTTTTAATATATAACAAAACATTTTTTTGTTTTTTTGGCATAGAAAATAATTTGTTTCTATTATTTACATTATGTAGGCAAATGCATTTAGATTATAAGCAGCCACAGATATCTGTACAGATAAGGTTAGAAATAAGCCTGTATGTACGTAAATAAATTGGCAATAACTGTTGTTCATGTGTTGTTAATTAGGATTACCATTGATATGAAGTTGGAAAATGGATTGTCTCTATTTATGGATTACAATGGTAGCAGGCAGCAGATGGCTGCAGGAGGCAATCTCCTGAGGGTTTAGTGCTGACACCTCAGCCCTGCTCCCACTCACATGAAACCTAAACTGAGCCTAATACACACTGCCTTGGTTACCCACACTCCTTGGGGACAAATTACACAATAATTAAAGGAACCTCAGTTACACTAGCATTTTAGGATGATATGGTCAGAGACACTTAAATGACTTTGTTATTTCATATAAGGGCCTACACACTCAGTCAGGTCACCATAATGATTGTACACTTAACATTTTGAGTACTATAAAAAAGATAAATACATATTTTGACATTTGGAAAATTAGTGGATTAAACATTTAATCGTTTTGTGTTGTGTGTAGTCTCCACTATATCTACTTTTTCTTTATCTATAAAACATGGCTTATACAAAACAGTGCAATAATTGCTCAATTGTTTAAATGTGCTATGTCTAAATAAAGTTGAAACTCTGACAATTAGTGTGGATTAAACATATTTAATCATGTTTTGTGTACTCACTATCTCAACTTTTTCTTTATCTATACAAAAACATGGGCCATACAAAATAGTACAATATTCCCTTAATTGTTTTATTCTGCTAGGTATAATGTCTTATGTCTGTTTTCCCTTTTCACACTTTGGACCAGCACAGGGCTCTGCTTTTAATACCAAGTGGCCTCATGAATCAAAGAGATGCCCTAGAATACACTCTTCAGCTGCAGTTATAGCTTTTTAGTGTTGCAGTATTCCACACAACAGCAAGTGCAAGGATTGGCTGGCTCCAGACTTTCTCTCTGATCTCACTGTGTAATGTCATAAATCCACTAAGAAATAAGCACATCGCTGGCTTCCCCACTAATTAAGAAGACTGAGCATTCAGCGTGCAGCCAGCATATGGAATAAAGATTGACTTGGGGTCAAGTCGTAGCTGCTCTTTCAATCTCAGTGTTAATGGTTTTTCTTCTCATCGCCCCCTTCCAACATCCCTTTCAGAGAGGGGGACTGCATTTGATGGTAGTATAACTGATTTCAGGTGCCTAAAGCCACATTGTGTGTTGCTGTTCAGTTGGCAGGACCAACAAAAAAACAAAAAAAAACACTCTATACACAACACACACATAAACAATGCATGGTGTAATTTAAACATATGAGATAAATAGGCACCATCAACTTGAGGCATTTCTAACCAGCATTCAGGATGAACATGCATCTGAATAATGCATGCTCAGAACAATTAGGTCACTTTAATGTGAGATGTGAAATGAAAAGAGCCTTTTAATTTTTTAGTTTTATTACTGTGCATGGTCTTCTTTTAAGCAGTGTGCCTGATTGATTCAGCCTTATGGATAAATATTCAATGGATGACAAATCAGCATTTGCTTACACAGCTCTTAGTGCTAATCCTCTTGTGTTTGTATGTCGTTTCCAGACAAAATGGTCAACACACTCAGTCTTGAAAAACAAAGAAGAGTTGGCAGGCTATTCCAGCAACTACAGGAACAGAACTATCAAGCACATCAGCATCTACTTTCTTATGGGCACCATAAAGGTTTCTCCAAGTATGTTTGGTTGAGGGGACCTTCTACCTGGTTTTAGACAGGACAAGCAAGTAGACAAAATATAAACGTTAAATAAAAAAGAGCAACTTATTTCAGTGAAACTATACAGAGCATATCAAGAAAGTATACAATGGAGGAGCACCTGTCAGAAATGAGAATCTGAGAGAGACCCAAGACAACATACCACAGATACAATTCAAACAGGCCAGCTACTGAATCTAAATATAATATTAAAGAACAAAGATCAATGGCAATATGTATAATTATGTTAATTCATATTGTTCTCTACTAAATCTAGCTAAATCACTTGGTCAAGGGTTGCTTCGTAATGTTTGCGCTGACTTAAGCAGCGGTTAACAGTATGGCATATGGTTGACTTTTTCAGACGAACATTAATCTGCAGGTAGATAACTTGAATTATTATATTGGTGAATTCATAGTTGTTAAGCAGTTTGGACAATGTTTAATTCTATGCGTTCAGTCTTTGATGTTTGTCATTGTCATACCTTATAGGTGCCCGGCTCGTAATGGCAGATGCCCTGTTGACATCGCAAACAGCTTATTGACTGACGAGATGCCTCCAAGCAGGCATGAAAGTATATGGTGAGTAAAATAAAAAGTAAAGTAAATAAGTAAAATATATTTGAGTGAATACATTTTAAAATAAGCATGTGGAGATCATATCTGAAAATGTCACTGTGGCATGTCTGTTTCAGGGCTTTTATATGAAAAGATAATGCTCTGGGCACAATTGACCTAGAGGCCACCTTCAATAGGACTACATTGAGGGGTGAGAACTAAGGGCGGCATAAGTTTCTCCAACTTTAACATTTTACAATTCACATGCGCCTTTTTGGTTCCAACATTTCATCCATTTCATCTAAATGCATGGCTCATCTGATGACGATATGAACAAAGCATTACATACAGTACAGTTTAAAAGAAATAACAATCTAGTGATAAAACAAAAATAGAACATAAAAATACTTACCACATGCTTTCCAAATATACATTTCTCAATGCCAAAGTGCGTAAGTGCAGTTACGCCTTTTTGGCACCAGTGCACTTACTGACTTAATATTATATATTAATATGTTCAGTATTTCTGTTTTTTTTTTTGTTATTAATAAATAACTCCAAATTGATTAAGAATTCACTTGTGCCCTTTTGGCAGTAGAAAGAGCTCACCAATAGCTTTAATATATATAGTTTTAATATATATATATCAGATCAGTTTCACCCAAAATGTCACGCCCCTCTGGTTCTCACCCCTCGAAATGCACTAATCCAAATTACTCCAAACAAACATTGAAAAGGGACAGTTGAGTGGGCTGCAGTACGGTTATGAGGCTGCAGGTGGCACCTGAAACCATGACCAGGTTTAGGCATACACAAACAGCCCTTTTCAAATTAGATTTTTGTGTAGGCTGTTTGTGTGTGCACCTCGGGGACATAAGTTGTTAGGCCCAGTGTGTGTCCACATAGCGCATGCCGTTTTGCGCTGGCAGGGCGCTGAGCAGCCCTTCATCCCAGTAACGCTTCATTAAAAAGCACTGCGCACATGATGTCCTGGGGAAGTGCCATTCTGTTGAATCAATAGCCATATTCTGTTGAATGGCCCTTCTGTTGTTTGCACTGAGGCTTTGGATGACCACAAAAAGCATTGCAAATTTCCAGTCTATACTGTTTGCCGCTATTTTAGTCTATTGACACTCCAACCCAGTAGGTGGCGATAGTACAGTGCCGTAAGAAACATTTACCGGTACTGAATAAGAAACTGAACTGCGGAAGCGCAAGTAAACTTGTAATCTGACGATTTGACATGATAATGTTTTGTGATATTCCTTCGTGATTTTAGCTGAACTACTGTATTTGTAAATTGTAGATGCATTGTATTTAGCAATATTAGTAACATCTAACAATTATATGTGTGACAATGTTTGGCAAACCAACCAGCTACCAGTACCACCCTCTGCAACAGAAATTATTCACAACAAATAGTCCAGGGTTTTTTGTAGATAGAAAGGGCTTCATACAGCCCCCTCAGCACAAAGGAAATTTATTTGACTACATACCCCATGTCCTCGACAACGACTTTACTGGTAGGCGAAATTGTGTTTGCAAAAAGCAATTAAATTGGGGACACACCAGCTGAAATTATATTATTATATTGGCTTACTAGAGATATTTGAGAAGGGTCAGGTTTCTTGTGTGACTATTTTTACATTTATATTTACTTTAACAAATATTACAGTATTGTAGGTAATCCTTTTTGTTCACTTTGTTAAAGATGCTTCCCAAGGATGGCTTTCGTGGATTTGCAATGTGATCATCACTTTACTGGTCTATAGCTGTACAGTTATAAGTTTCCCTATTTCAGGATGGTTTGTGTTCAAAGTAAGTTAGTATGGTTATGTGAGATACTCCTATTCAGCACCTATTGCCCTTTCCTGCCCATATTTACGTTTCTAAACCTGTTTGTAGGTGGTTCCTAACTACCAGAGGATAGTTGTTTTCCGCCTGGGCAGAGTTTGTCCTCCAAAGGGGCCTGGGGTGGTCTTAGTCCTGCCACTACTAGACCAGTGGCAGAGAGTAGACCTGCGAACACGTGCATTCAACATCCCTCCCTGCCAGGTATAATTACATTCCTTTGGTCATCTATGGGCATTCTTTATCTCCAGCATGTGTCTCTTCCTTTCTTTCCTGCTCTGTTGTGGTCCAGAAGGTTGAAGCAATTTGCTAATATGTAGACTGTTATCAAATATGGTAATGTGAAGTGAATTACATGACAAGCTTAGCCCTGATGACATGCTGATGTCATTATTGTAACACATTAATGGTTGCTTACATTGATTGATGTATGACGGTCTATTAATTCTACAGTACTATGTATTTTAGATTTCGATAAAAGTGTCTGCTAAATGTTGTACTGTAAATGTAAAACACTCTTTTCTGGCGTTGTTACCATTCTCATGAAATGACACTTTGGAATATCTTGCATAAGATTCTACCGTTTTAATTAAATATAGCATAATACATAAAACACGTGATGTGTAATTAGCTGACCTGTCCTGTCTCCAACACAGGTGACGACACGAGATGGCGGTGTGTTGTCAGTGGGAGCGGACATCCAGTTCAGGATCTGGAACCCTGTCATGTCCGTGGTGGCCGTCCAGGACCTCAATGCATCCACCAGGCTGACTGCCCAGAAGGCTATGACCCACAGCCTGGGCAAGAAGACGATCAGGGAAATCCAAACTGAGCGAGTCAGACTGGGGGAAAACCTTGGGGTGAGGTCACACCACATTGCATTAGTATGTGGTGTGGTGGTCACGCGGCTCTTCTCTCTCGCTACAGACACAGGCGTGATTTTATATATTCGTTAATAAAAGGCGTCTATTGCCTTAGCAGACAGACTAATGTGTTTAGAACCCACATGCAATGCTGTTTGAACATCGTGCGTTGGCAACTCTGTTCCTGTTTTCTAGAAGTGTTAGAGCACTGCTCTTCCATTGTACTCTGTCTTTGGAGACAGACAGGCCGGTTACAGGCTGCTCTTCCACTGGGCTCAAGCAGAGACAATGCTCATAAACATTTACCTGCTCCGACCGACTTTTGCTCTCCACTCATTAGCGTTCAGCTCATTAGCGTTCGCACAGCCACCATGCTGGCGGTCCAGTCAGGGTGGGTTAGTGAGATGACGCTGAAGTCTAGTGTGTTTAGAGCTAGATGAAGTGACAGTGATCAAAACAGTGATGCAGCAATGGTGATTGGTTCAGCGCTGTCCATTAGTTTCAAAATTATCTAGAGGTCTACGCCAAGTAGGAGGAAACAACTGCGAACACGTCCCAATGGAGCGTTGCCATTCCATGGTCTGGTTATGCCAGGCAGGCTAACACTGGGTTCCTATTGTAACTCATTCCCCCTTATTTTCATGTTCAAAATCAAAATCAACATCGAAATAATATTTGAATTCTTGTTGCTCACTGGATTTGATTGGTGGGTTTGTGGTCCATTACCAAGGTGTATTTCTCTGGTGGTTTTAATGGAAGATTTTACTTGCCCAGTAGGAGTAGCCTAGGTTACGGGTGGGATGTTTTCATGTTGAATGTACTGTAGGCCTGTGCAGCCCTGTCTTGATTAAAAGCTATAGAAATCAACATGACATGACTTCCAGGTGGATGTCAACGAGCTGACCCGTCCCTGGGGGTTGGAGGTGGACAGGGTGGAGCTCACAGTGGGCTCCCTGCTGAAAGCCCCAGAGGAAGGCTCCCCGGGGGGCCTTATCATGCCACCCATGATGCCCGGCCTGGAGGGCCTCACTGGCCCTATCCAGCAGCTGGCTATGCACTTCCTGAGCAACAGTGGGCCTTCACTGGCTCACAAAGGTAGCACAGCACAATCAGTGTGGCGTCTGTTGTGTTTAGTAGCGAGCACAACGTAACTGTAATAAACGCTGAATACATGATCTGTGCTCAGAGGACAGCGTGAGCTTAACCGACGAGGTCAGCGGTTCTGCCTGGGTGGCCGGGTCCCAGTTGGGCTCCGTGGAGGACCTCCTCGAGGCTGTGAAACTGCTGCTTTCAGAGACCTTAGTCAGCCAGGTGGGGGCGCTCTTCCAGTTCAACGTCAGCTCGGCTGATGGACAACAGAAGAGCTACTATGTGGATCTGAGTCAAGGTAATTGTTCGCCTGCTAAACAGAGCATATCATTCATGCTTCTGGGGTTACTGTAACTCAATCGATGAGTGTACTTTAACGTGTTTTGGCCCGCGGTGTCTGAACTATGTACTACTGCTAATTACAATGGTTAGACAGAAGTAGAGCTCTGAGTCGCTGTTGTCTTGAATTCATCCTTGCTAACTTCCAGCTCAAATCAAAACAGTATCGCTCCACGGTCCTCCGCGGCGGCGCCTCACATGTCGAAAGGCATTGTGAAGCAAAGCGTAGTGCTACGGCTTTCTTGATACGAGCGGTGTTCCCCACTTTGTTTATGTTCCTATTTACGGAGCCAAGGCTGTGTAGAAGTATGATATAATTTTTTCAACATGCACAAAGAACGATAAGCTGGCGAAATGTGAGGAGATATTTGTTGAATTTTATAAAGTGTATTATCTTACATTTAGCTTGCAATAACTGACTTTACCTTTAAGATACAGTAAGTTGTCTGGAAGCTGTCTAGAGAAAATCAATAAATCAATATCAAATCAATCAATTATCTGGTTTAGTGGAGCTTGGCTACTAAGTGACTTACAATGAGTACAATAACATGCATATAGAGGCATTTTGCTCAAGGATGCTTACAGAGATACTTCCGGCTAGTAGCTGGAACACCTAGACAACTAGACTATCCTTCTATCGCCATAGTCAAAGTCATAAACCTCTGCCTGCTGGTGAAACCCCTGTACTGCAGATGGAGGAGCTGCTGCTGCAGGCTGCCCAAGCTCCGAGCCTCACGTGACACTGGGTATGAGTGACAGCGACCTGTTGGCCATGTTCGAGGGCACGCTTCGCCCTTATGCCGCATACACCAGCGGGAGACTGGTCGTCCAGGGAGACCTGAAGACCGCCATGAAGCTGGAGGAACTGATAAAGCTCCTCAAGAAGTAGTAACTTGAAATGTAACCTTTGTTGAATAAGATATATTTATTTATTCTTATTGTTATGAATAAAGGACGTATGTCTTTTTTGTTTTGTTGATATACCATATTTGTATGTTATTGATTTAGCACTTTCTTGGGCCAACTCACTGTATCAAGTGAGTAAAGCAACAACTGAAGAATAAAAATGTTTTTAACACATTTTGATCAAATATTGTGTTGTGTAGGCTACGAGGCTTTATCTGGTGTGATCTTGCCTTCATATAAATCAAGTCAAATTAAAGTTAGGTTGATTTAATAAAATACACTTGCATGACAATTTACATGACTATACTTAAGCAAGTACCCTCTTTCAAGGTTTGTGTGTGTGTGTGTGTGTGAGAGTGAGGGGGAGAGAGAGAGAGAGGTGGTTAAAACCGAGCCTTTCCCACTGAGGGGCAGAGTCCCAGGGACAGAGAGGAGACACCATTTGCTTTAAGTTAGCAGAAGGAGCAACAGAATGGCTAGGTGGAGTGTGTGGCGGCCCGTGGTGTGGCCCTGGTACCGGACAGACAGACAGCCTCTGCCAGGTGTGCGTTGCAGAAGCAGCATGACAGTGGCCAGGCAGGTGACCCAGAAGAGCAGTTCTAACGTGAGATCCTTCAATGAGATTCCTGGGCTGTGGAAGAATGGAGTGGTCAACCTCTGCAGGTTTTGGAAGCTGGATGGGTTCAGAAACCTTCACCGCATTATGGCGCACAACTTCAATACCTTTGGACCAATTTACAGGTAAGCGGGCACAATAAAAGACCAATTGTCATCTCTAAAACAAAGACTACATGTAGCACTAGAGCTATTTATTCATTTGTTTGTCTTATTCCTGCATCTTGCATTCTAAATAAATTGTGTAAAATAGCCTCACAAGATTGTGAAAATACATCCGGAAACTTACAGATACAGTGGAAGTGATTGTGAATTGCTTAAAAATGTCCACTTATATTTGTAAAAATGTCTTTGATCAAGAATTTAAGTCCAAGGACAAATGTTTTGATAGCAAGTAAACTATCATGGCTATAGCCTTCATGTATTGTTTCTGTTGAAAAGGGAGAAAATTGGATCTTATGAGAGCGTCAATATAATCAATCCTGAAGATGCAGCCATCCTGTTCAAAGCAGAGGGCTCGTATCCCAAAAGATTGACTGTAGAAGCATGGACATCGTACAGGGACTACAGGAATCGCAAATATGGAGTTTTGCTCAAGTAAGTACTGTAACTGACCTATCCAACACAGGCTTACGTTCTTCACGTCCATTGTTTAAGGGTCGATTGGTAGACTGACACCTTCCAAACCCCTGACAGGAACGGAGAAGACTGGCGCTCGAACAGAGTGATTCTCAACAAGGAAGTTATCTCGCCAAAGGTTCTGCAGAACTTTATTCCTTTGCTGGATGAAGTGGGCCAGGAGTTTGTGACCAGAGTTAACAAAAAGATTGAGCGATCCGGGCAGAATAAGTGGACAACAGACCTTTCTCATGAACTGTTCAAATATGCACTGGAATGTAAGATTGGCTTAATTGAGTATGTGAGTTGAGTATGTGTTTTGTTGCTGATGCAGTATTTATCTCCCTCTTGTATTTCACCTTTGCATGGTCCAACGAAGCGGTAAGCGCTGTGCTATATGGTGAACGCCTGGGTTTGATGCTGGACTACATTGACCCGGAGGCTCAGCACTTCATTGACTGCATCACTGTCATGTTCAAGAGCACCTCACCCATGCTGTACATACCCCCGAACATCCTGAAGTGGATTGGGGCTACAGTGTGGAAGGACCATGTGAAGGCCTGGGATGGCATCTTCAACCACGGTAAGGCCAGAGAACAATCATGCCAAACCTACTTATAAATCGTAAGTATGCGGGTAAATGTACAGTACGAATACATTTTGGAAGTGGGTACATAGTTAGGACAATGATGGAGATAACCTTAGAGCAGAGAGCACTTGTAATGTGTACCTTCCCCTGCCTCACCAGCGGATCGCTGCATCCAGAACATCTACAGGCAGCTGCACAGGGAGACAATCACGCCAAACAAATACCCAGGTGTCTTGGCTAGCTTACTCATGCTGGACAAGCTGTCCATCGAAGATATCAAGGCCAGTGTTACTGAGCTGATGGCTGGAGGCGTAGACACGGTAGTGGCCATCTTGGAACTAGAACGCCATGTGTGATAAGAGTGTGATGTGCAGTACTGCATGACAACGGCACGTGTCTTTCAGACCTCTGTCACCTTGCTGTGGACGCTGTACGAGCTGGCCAGACACCCAAACCTCCAGGAGGAGCTGAGGGCCGAGGTTGCTTCTGCTCGTGCTGAGACCCAGGGTGACATGCAGGATATGTTGAGGAGGATTCCTCTCGTCAAGGGGGCTTTGAAGGAAACACTGAGGTGAGATATCACTAGAATAGAGTAGGTGGTGTTCAGCCGACAAAAAGGAATGTGTAGCTAACTAGCTACAAATGAAACATTCTAACGTGTGATATATGGCCCTGACTGATCATGTTCTCTCATTTGAATCATCACTTCTTTAGTCTTCACATTAATATTATATACAAAAGGAGCACCAGTTTTTACAGATTCTGGATGTATTATTTGTGTAATCCTGTTTAAAGATAGCCTATATTTAAAAAGAATTGTCTGTTCATCTGTTACAGGCTACATCCAGTTGCAGTAAGTTTGCAAAGATACATAACAGAAGACATCATCATTCAAAACTACCACATACCTTCTGGGGTGAGGCACATTTGGCTTCACAGCCACTTTGGAAATAACACGTTTATTGAGTACACGCTGTGCTGATGACCTTGGCGTGCTTGTTTGTTTGTCTGGCATGCCTACGTGTGGTCAGACCCTGGTGCAGCTCGGCCTTTACGCTATGGGCAGGGACCCCAAGGTGTTCTATCGTCCTGAGCAGTACCAGCCGTCTCGCTGGCTGAGGACAGAGAACCAATACTTCAAGAGCCTGGGCTTCGGTTTTGGACCGCGCCAGTGTCTAGGACGTCGGATAGCAGAGACAGAGATGCAGCTGTTCCTTATCCATGTGAGATGTCAAAACAGAAACAATGGATTTCTGTCAGATATGTATGCAATATCTTCACCGTGTCTTTGCTTTCTGCCATGCCAGATGCTGGAGAACTTCAGAGTGGAGACACAGCGACAGGCAGAGGTGAAAAGCACCTTTGAGCTCATTCTGATACCAGAGAAACCAATTCTGCTGACCCTGAAGCCTCTTCAAAGCAATCGGTGATGCCAACAAGTGGGACATAATTATTACCTCTGTCGGGTCCAACACCACAAGAACTCCCAAATGTCTCGGCCAAAACGATTATGGGTGCTAAGGTCGTGGCTTAGAAACAGTAATGAACAATGACACCATAAAACAGCCAGGTCTGTCCAAGACAGTTCTTGAGAGAACTCTAATACAGAGAGAAAAGTACATTCTTTATGTTGGTCTCTCACCTAGCGTGGTGATGTGTTAACACACATTGTGTCTATTTGTGAACAAATCCTACTTGGGCTCAGGCGCTGGTCAGTTACAATGTTAAATTATTGTTACCTTGTAACATAATGGACTGCAGCACATTGCAACAGTACAGTGGATGAGCTAGAGTGCTTTTTTAACTGAATAGTGGAGAAGAAGAGCTGCCTATAAAATGGATGCCAATTAAGGCTCGGGAGATTTCCTGGTTGTGTATGGTATGGGGTAAGATGGATGGCGTGCAGCTGCTTCTTTGTATTTTATGTTTCTTGTATGTTTTTGGTTAAAACTAAGTATTTGTAAGTTTTAGGTTTCCTGGTTTAGTTATTTGTAGTTTTTCCTTTGAGTCTCTGGCAGGGTGGCCGACCTGCCTGTGACTCTGCACCCAATCTACCTTCCCCTGGGAGCTGCAGCCAGCGCAGAGTGGGTGCATGGTTGAATGCGCTGAGCCATTTGGATAAGGCTATTTTTGTGGTTTTAATGTAACTTTAATAAAGCAGTAGATTTTATATATTTCATTCTTAAATGACTAATTAAGTGTCCGGTGGTTGCAGCTGGGGTAAAGTATAGCCACTTGTGTTTGCAGTGCCTAATAGCTGTTTGGGAGTAATTGTAACTGTTTGTAATTGCCGTGCATCAGGCTTGCCGTGTAATTTCTTAATCAGATGCCTTTCTTCAAGTGTGCCTTAGCCTTGGTGGTGAGTCGCTGACCCCAACCTCCATGCTTGCCCCGTAGGGCTGTCTTAATAAATATTTGGAATCGCACCTCTGCCTCTGACTCCTTTGTATGAACAACCAGTTGGTCCATAAAGAAACTTGTTACAACCTCAGTCAGAATGTCTGCACTTTAATATTAGTTATACGTTTTGTGCACCTGCCCCTGTGGAACTCTCTTCACAGGCCTGGGTGACATGGAAGGGTCAGAAGTGGCCCTTTGGCTTATTTTGGAGTTTACCAAGCTCAAGCTATCTTTGATATAATCAACACACTATAGCAATTAATACAATAATAGAATAATAGGAATACCTGGTAATTAATTCAAAATTTCCCCAATTACCTCAATAGCTGCAGACATGATAGAATCAATGGTGTAATGTTACCGTGTAGCTTGTTTGTATTTTCAAAAACAATGTTCAATTCCTTTTTCTAGTGATGCAAATAGAAATGTATCGTACATGTTGTGTAGTGCATCTTCTTTGTCCATGCGGAGAATAATACAGGCAGAAGGCTCTGACTTATGACTAGAGATCACACCGTATAGTATTTCAAGCCAAGCCATGTCTGTGCTCGCTCAGTTTGGTCAGCATGTCCCGTTTCTGCTTCCCCCATAATTTTGAGTTTTCTTCAAGCTGTAATAAATACACACATACAACTGAAAAGAAACAGTTTTTTATTGTTTGTTGTTATCCAAAGAAAAGCACTTGCTTATTTACCTGGGTTTCCACTGTTTTTATTCTCAACTCAGCTGTCTCCAGTTTGCTCAGCAAAGTAAGTCTCTCCATTTCTGGGCATCTTTCTTGTGGCTATGAGGTGAGATATAGATGCATGACGTTTTTGTGATAAACATTAGGGGTGAGGAAATAAATCGATAGTCGATAGACCGCATATTAGTTCCCACTGTATTGGTATCAGTACACTGACACCAAGTATCACAATATATATATTTTTTAAATTTTTTACCTACTATATTATAATTATATAAATTGCACATGAGAGTTTAACTAATATTTATGACATGTTCTTGTCAGTTTGTCGACTTGACAATCACATTTTGCAGCACTAAAAGTTTGCAGCACTACAAAAATGTCCTTTGGGGATATCATTTGAAGTTGGAAAAAGTAATAAATTGCTAAATATCTCAGAATTTCGCAATATTTTTTGAATCGCAATAATATTGTATCGTGGCATAAGAATCGCGATACTATCATATCGTGGCATAAGTATGGGGATAGTATCATATCGTGGCATAAGTATCGTGATAATATTGTATCGTGGGGCCTCTGGTGATTCCCTCCTCTAATAAACATTTCATGTGCTAATACGCTAATAAGCTAATACCTGTGCCACCTGCTGGATGACAATCGGTGCAGGCTGCTGGTGCATTCTCTGCAGCTCTCCTCTGAGACGAGCGTTCTCCACTGCCAGAGCTGACTCCATCGCCTCCTTCATGCCGTCGGTCGCACCTACAATGCACCGCAGTAAAAGAACATTGTAGTTACTCAATTGCAACCCTAGAACCCCACACCACAGTGCCTATAGAGGCTCTGCATGGGGACAAGCAGAGAGGGGTGGAAGCCACATAGCCCTCAGGCGTGAGAGGGTCACGTACCTCCAGAGGTCATTTTAGACACATATTGAGGCATGAACCTTGACATCTAGTCCTCTGTTGTACCCTTAATGTACTGAGCCTGCTTACCTGTCTGCCTTTTCTGTTTCTTTTCTGGCTTCTGTTTGGTAAACACAGTCAGCTTGTTATTTAAGACACTCTCCATCTTTTCAATCACCTGACAAGATGGATCCAACAGTCAATATACAGCCACAGCAAAATAAGAGACCACTGTACATTCTTTAAATATAATACAAATATATTGTAAATGTAAATAATATAACAAAAAGAAACATTGTATTTATACTAATCTAAATATATATATATATTATATGTAAGTAAAATATAAAAATGTAAATCTAGTAAGAATCTGAGAAACTGCTATTTTTTTCTGCGGCTGTAAATGTGTTATCAGTCATTCTGCATGCCAGGATTACGTCCTGGTTGAACTCTGGTTGAACCAAGTAGGATGTCCAGATACAAGAGTGTCATTGGACGTTCACCTTCTCCTGCTGTTTCACTGTGGCCTCCAAACTTGTCACCTTAGCAACACACCGTTGGCAACGCTGAAGATCCTCCTGGTGGTAATTCTGAAGGTTTAGCAACTCTTTCTCACTGTCATTCTTCTGCACACCACACACAGACACACACACACACACACACACACACACACACACACAACTACATGAGCTTAATATAATATAATTAATATTGAATATGTATTAATATGATGTGTCAATGTCATGTGTGCTGGCTTGTCTTCTGACCTTGATCAGCTCGTTCTGGAGCTGTTGGATCTTGTCCCGGTATGAGGTAGCCTTGGTAGTCTCGCCGGCCAGCTTGAATTTCAGATCAGCTATTTCAGAGCAGAAAGAGACAGCAAATTGTATATTTGAATGACACATTCATATTTGTGCTTTTTATTTTAAAGAGTCTACTTTTCTAATTCTACATTGGGTGTGAGGGGTATTTTATAGGGACTGATGGATACAAGTATAAAGTATATAATGAACAGTTACATTTTTCTACTTTTAACGTTAATGAAATTGACCACTCGGGTCTGAGTTTTGCCAATCTGAATATCCATGTACAAACTATTAATGGGTTTTATTTGCTTTTATGCCAACAGAGAGTTTTGGGATAGTCTTTTTAGTGAAGGTCACAAACTGTCCTTCAGGAGATAAGTGATGCACTGCCCACATATCAGGGACTAAATGAGCTGCCCTTATCACAGTGTGGCACAGACTGCCAGGGAACAGGCATCCACAAGGATTAGCTCCAGCGCACAGAGCCACCTCACTACCTGTTTGCTATTTTCTCTGCCGATGAACTGAGAATAAATCCACACCATGACTAAGCAGCTCTGAGACCTCATCTAGCTGATGAGATGAATGAACCCTGGTATTTTTTCCAACAACTCGTTTTAGGCCAGGCACTAAGAGAGGGGTGTTAATAAAGAGTGTTATGTAAAAACAAAAACTGTCACTAACCTATCCGGTCAGCGACCTCAGCCTTGGTCATGACGTCAATGTCAGTATCATCCAGCAGATCTCGGCCAAGGTCCTGGTGCAGAGACAGATCACTACGTAGTTGGCTGTTTTCTGCCCCCAGGGTCATCACCTGTGTCCTAAGAGCAATAATGTCGTCGGCCATCTTATGCATGGCAGCGCGGTAGTTGTCTGCTTCCTGTTGGTACAGGGGCACATCTTTTTCATAGTAGTTCATTTATGTTTACCAACACGGTGGTTAAAGTTGAGGGAGCACAAGAGAGAAAATTGTCTTTTTATATATGGCCTTGTGTACATTTTTAGTTTTACTTTTAGAAACAACTTCTATAGACAAACTAATAGAACAATGTGAAATTCCGTTTTGTTCAAATTAATAACATAGATATAAATATATAAATACAAATATTGTACTAAGTCTACAGGAACTACGTCCCCAGGTTTGTGGTAGTAATAGTCCTCACCACTAGATGTCCCCTCAACCACATCTGCTAACCAAGTTTAGCAGAGGCTGTGTTTCTCTTGGGACAGTGCAGTCTTCTTGCACCAGCAGGTTTCAAAGAAAATACATTTTAGCACGTGTGACATGGGGCTTAATGTCTGAGCAAATAGTGATCTATTTTCTTCTTCAGCATATACAATGAAGGACGGCTTTCGAGATGTGTCTGAGCCACAAAAAATGGATTTATGCAATAAATTCATCTAGCCCTTTGTCTTTGCTTGGGGTACAGGGTAGTTATTAATCCACCTTCTCAAATCCAAAGAGACAATAACACCTTTTGTCACGGCAGCAATTGCACGACTAAACCCAACTGCTGCATGCATGGAGCGTGCTCTTATTATAGCCCTTTTGCAAATACAGACCAAATCCGGCGGTAAACAAAACAGCACTTCCACACAAAAAAAAAGGAATTTAAATTGTTTTTATGATTAAAGACGCTAACCCTGAACAATAAACACATTTATGTAATTATCATATTGACATTTTTGCACTAGCATTAGCGTCTGCTAGAAAGCAATTAGAGAGCCTGTCCAATTATGAACAGTATTTTTATATAATGGCATTTCCCTGTGTGAGGCATGTGCTTGCTGTGTGCTGCATTGTTACTGGCTCCGTCACATGGGCCTTTCTACCAGCAGGGGTCACCATGCCTACAAGGGGACGTGCAGTCGTACCAACTGGGGCTTTGGAGATTCCAATCTAGGATGGTTGTGAGTGTGGCCCCCCCTGGGACCCTTGGGTGAAATTGAGCATCTAATTGAAAGGGCAGGCACGAGGTGACAATCATCATGACTGCAGATGAGCGTGGAGACAGGGCCCGGCTGGGGTGCGGGGGGTGCGGGGGGTTACGGGCAGCATGACGGAGGGGGGGACTCTGCTTTCAGATACAGTAGCAATTTGGGGGTGATGCGCCCTTCTTTCTCCCTCTGCTTTGAAGACTGTACAGAGGCCTTGCTGCCATATGTCGCTCTATGACAATTATATCACAAACAGATGGTAGCTGCTGCATAGGATAGGAAGGCAGTGGGGCTCAAGTGGGAACTGTACAAGCGTGCATGCTTGTTATTTACAGTATATCAATGCATGCATGCTTGTATATGCGTTGGGAACGCATTCTTCTTAATGTGTTATGTGCAGTATTTTCTGTCTGAGGTACAGTATATAAAGGAGTGTGGATACTTATACGTTATGGCAGTAATTGTCCTTCTGTTCAATGACTTGCCATACTTCACATAAACAGGTGACGCCTTTGTGTTTATGAATAAATGAATGCCCTGCTCTTGACAATCACATCCCATACCACGCTATTTCAATGCAAACAGGAGATGAGTGTAATTAGGAACACCCAGATCATCACAATGACCAGGAATAATGTCAAGGTGTGCATGTTGAATGTCCCCACACCTCTCGCATTAACACAAGCCTCATCAACACAGTCTGAGCGTAATCAGTCTGAAATGTTAATCGATTCTAAAGGATGCCATTTTGTGTGCTGATTGCAGAGCCGTCTCTCATGTGTTGGGCATTCTCTGTTCTCTGGCATCACGTGGGACATAATAACTAACACTTCAGCATGGAGCCCCATCCCACTGGGCTGTTCCATGGCAATGTTCCTCTGTTGCCAGAGTATATAGAATCTATAGAATCAGGGTTGGTACAGAGATGTCTTAATCAATGTGGTTCCATTGTCATTTGGAGAAGGGGCTTCGTTAACTTACAGTATAATCACTGTAATCAGTGTAAACATTGACTAAATAAAATGCAGTTTGCTGTCACATGCAATGTACTGAAATACTATTTATTGAATATGGGTTATAAGTGTATAAGGCTCACTGACGCTTTAAACCCGGTGTTCTATTCATTTTTAACTCACCTTTGTTTGAAGGTCAGCGATGTCTGCCATGCGGGGATCACCCTCAAAGTTAGGGAGAGGAGGTCTGATTTAAAAAATACAAAATAAACACCACACACTCATTTGAACAGACAATATACAGTACAAGCACATCTCTCAGATACAATAGCCGTATCTAATCGGCGATGTATCATTTGTGGGATAACCTCACTGTCTATGCGGCTGATGGTAGGGTTGCTGTGGGTTTGATGGGGACCCAGGCATGTTGCTCTCGGCCTCCTCAGTGTTCGCACCCTGTCCCTGCTCAGCCTGGGTGCTGCTGACAAGGTAATCTGGTAGGATCTCAGATAGAGCATCACAGGGGGGCAGGTTGTACTTGTCCTTCTGCAGCGGTAAGGGAAATGACCACGGTGAGATTAATGCATGCTCCTCCACTCTGTTGTTGCTGTCCATAGAAATCAGACTGTGGAGCCCCAGCTCACCGTTAATATTTCTCAAACAATGCCTGAAAGCACACATTAATATGGGGGGGGGTATAGGATTATTTGAGCATCTCAGCGCTCAAACATGTTTCAATGCTGGTTACAAACACAATAACTATCCAGACAAATGGAGGCGTGATCCTTTAAGAAATCAGTCTCAGTCTCTGGATTTATTCCAAAGATGACACTATAATGGTAATTATAGTACTAACAAGAAGGTAGAAAGATAAAGAGGTAAGTGTTCATAATTAGCTTCACAAGCTTGTCTATAGTACGCTCAAAATGCAAACTAGAATACCTCTTCATGTCAAAGTGGAGGGTAGATAACTACAATATCCTGTATGTGCTTCCCACATGAATCACAACATAGACCGTATATGGTTGCTAGGTAGCACAATCTCTGTGTGACGAGAAATATAGCTTATGTAAAGGTTGTATATCTGTAGCTGCCCATTGTCTTCACATCCTACACAAAATGTGTGTCCTGTATCAAATTTTGAGTCTAGTCAAGAAAGCATACCTTAAATGTTGAAGGGTTGCAGGGTGTCTTTCTTGAAGGCTTCATAACAGACAGAAAACAGTTGAACACATTGCAGTGAAACGCTTTATCACCAGATAACCTGTAACTACAACACAAGCCTTAGCGATGTCAGCGGCCATTCAGTAGGGTTCATATTTCTATTTAGAATTGAACAGGCACTTGAAAGTTTACCCAGCTTCATGCAAAAGTAATAATGCAGAAACTATTGAAACGATAACTCAAGATCCCTCGTGAATATTCCACTATTGTAAAAAGAAAATCAAGTCTTATCTGTATGCCTGGAGGCAGCATGTAAAAAATCAATGCATTTGAAGGCAGGTCCCAGCTCAATGAATGCCAGTCCCCAGATGAATGTGGTGTGTGAGCCTCAACAAGGACAGATTGATGGTGAAAGACTAATGATGTCTGACTGACGTGCTGAGAGCACCTGAGTCTCCTACAGAGCACCTATTGCCAGATTCCCTCAGCTCAGCGGGCACAATGTAAAACCACTAAGCAAAAGTGTTTTTACAATCAGCAGGCTATATTACTGAAAGAATATACAATGTAAAACGTGAGCCTTGGGAGGAAAAGTACACTTACAGGACACATTTACACACTATTTTAAACATTCATTTCACAGTAAACAGCTATATGTAAATATATAGTGGAGTAATTTCATTTTAAGCAGAGATTGACACGCCTCTGTGTAATCCGAGCCCCTCTGTTCTTTGTTTATAGCCGGCTGGCCACACTACTGCATGTGTGTGTGGCCCACAAAGCATTTGTTTTAGCCTGAGATGCTGGTGATCTAGTTTAACAGTGACAGAAAATCATATAGTACAACTTTGAAAGGTTTTAAATAATTACTTAATGTAATAATGCAAAATTGCCTTGACAACACATGTTTATGTCTCGCTATTAGTAAAAGCTAATGATTTATTATTATTTGTCTTTCAATGGCATCTTCTTTAGGCATCTAAAATTAGGTAATTAAGATGCCCATACAAGTCTAAAATGTGCTTAATTAAACTGCAGTACAAAAAACCTTGTGCGTTCATGTGTCTTATAATTTAGAAATCACACTCTGTTCAATATTTTCATAACTAACAGATTTAATTTCTGATAAATAATTCACATAATTCTCACAGCTGTGTGCTTTAGTAGCACTTCTAAGGCAGAAAGCAAGATCCTGTACTATTAACACAGCCTGTAGACACTAATATCACATTAGAATACACAAATAATGTCTGCAATTTATAATACCCCTTCATTCACATTCACATGGTGTCTTAAGCACAGAATGCTTATTGTAGACAGATAGATAGAATAGGTGGAGCGCTACCAATTGGCATGGTTTGCATCTTATATGCCCCCGGGGCAGGGGAGCGGGACCCTTATAACAACAGGTGACCCTGTGCCTGGGGACCTCTATGGAGCGTTTCAGCAGCAATCAGGATTCTGAACACAGCCTTGCAAAACGCAGCAAATGGCCTCTTCATAGGAGTGACACCGCTGAGGCTGCTGCCACACAGAGCTACAATTAGCCTGCCAGAACAAGGCAGCTCCCAGGAGCCCCCTCTCTCTCTCGCTCTCTCTCTCTCTCTCTCTCTCTCTCACACTAGCTCTCCCCCCCCCACTCCCTCCTGTCATCCCTCCATCTCTTCCACCACCTTGTCCACCATTTTCTTTCCCCTGCTACTTGTACTCCCTTCCACTGACCCAGTTATCTTGTTTCCTTGTTAGCCATGTTAGCTGACACTGTCCTTCACTGTCCTTCGTCCCTTCCTCTCTAGTATCTAGTATTACAAGCTTCCTCCACACACCATCCCATCCTTCCTGCGGTACAGGCAGACAGATGGATGGAGATAGCGGTGTGTCAGTCAGTGTGCTGTGTGGAAGTGAAATGGCTCTGGGCATCAATGGGAGTTGAAGGTGACAGAGGAAAGTGAGAAAACTACAAGGGTTCTGTTTGCACAGCTGCGCTCTCTCTCAAACACTGTTTGTTCCACTGTATCATCGTCCATTTTATGATTACTTATTGAAAGTAAAGACATCAGGAAACACATGCATGTGTCTTGATGATAATAATTATATTATTATAATAATTATAATATTATTATAATTATACATTTGAGATAATACATATACATTTGTGGATATTTATATTCTACATTTTATTTATTTATATA
>JAODTR010003948.1:0-12401 GCA_025399935.1 Amblyopsis rosae | reverse complement strand
ACATCCCCCACACCATTACACCACCACCACCAGCCTGCACAGTGGTAACAAGGCATGATGGATCCATGTTCTCATTCAGTTTACGCCAAATTCTGACAAAGGCAAAAATAACTATTAAACTTTTAAAAATGTGTTGTAGTCTTAAACGATTTTATTTAAATTGGTAACCACCAAATTCGACACCATGCAACTGCGCCATATGGCATGATTTTCCAATCAAAATGCTAAAGACTACATGTCTAATTTGATCTGAAAGTGATGTTGGCTGGCTAGTCAATTATCCTGCCCCCCGGTATTGCCAGGTGTAGCTACTCTTTGTCCCGCTGTACCTTGGAGAGAGAGCAGCTTGATCAATGATATTGATGAGGAGATGCTAATAGCGGATGCTAATAGGGCCAGCATGAGTAACAGGCCAGGGAACAATTGATCTGCAGAGTTAGCAGCTAATGCTGGAACCGCTGATTCAACCACAGTTGGGCTAAAAGTGCCACTCTTGCTCGATGTGTGCATATTATGGTTGGGAGGGCGGCCAGGTAACATTATATTCCTGTTTTTAGATTTATATTTTGAGTCTGATAAACGGCTGCAATGACAGACATTGATTTTCTTCTTAATTTACAAAGTTGCATTCACAAATAGATATTTTGTAAAGAACACATATTTACATTGTTTTGTCATTTGCAAGCTCATTAGCTGTTGGTTACAACTCTGCACGATAGGTCTACACACTTTGAGCCGAAGCAGGCCTATATTAATAATTGGCTACATTTTGTAGCAGTTTTCACACCTAACGCTAGTTTATGATGTCTTTGATGTTGGTAGTAGCCTACCATTATTATTATTTGATTAATCTAAATATGTAAATGATTTACCTTGATTACTGAAAAGGATAAACAACCTGACAACATAAAGGGAATTTTATTGATTTTTATAATTCATTTCTATACATTTTAAATTGTTTATATGCCTTTACATTCATCCAAATCATCAAACTACACAATTCATTGTGTACTCATTGGTTTGGTACTATACATTGGTTTGGTATTGGGAGATTTAGATCGCAGCTGATATGGCATGTTTCATCTTTTAGTTACAAAATCCACGCATCTCTTGCTATACTTAAGTCATAAATACAGTATATATTATAATCATTCATATTGTGCTGAAATCAAAGTTGTGTTGCAACTTGTGTAAAAGAAAACAATCATATTCCTCAACAACAGTAACTACAGCAAGCTTCTCTGCAAAGTGTTTACAGTGATTTTAAGTAGACTTTTATGTCCCTGGCAATCTCTGTACCAGAGTGTTTTATTCTTTTACATTTTGGGGTAAAATACACAGAAATAGATATTGAGAAAAGAGTGCATTTGTGTGTTAATAACCTGGAACCCTTTCTTGGTTAAATTTCATGTGTGTGTGTGTACGTACAGTACACTAAAACCTGGAAACACAGATATTTAAAACAACAAAAGACTGATAATATACCAAGTGAGTCACCTCTTTTACATACATGATTACTCAGTCAGTCATTAGCTATATGGATGGACAGTGTGCTTATTAATCACATATACAATAAATAACACAATACCACAGGAATCGACAATGAACTCACTGCTACAAACCACCTGGAAATCCCATCTTTATAGTATGCATGTGTAGGTTTGTATGCCAAGGCTATTATAGTAAACTAAAACTAAAACTCACAAGGATCTCACATAAAACATTGCCTAACTACACTTCCTATTATCAAAAATAAAATTACTACTGCACCAAAAATAAAACACACATTTTAACAAAAAAACTGAATTAGAAAGTGGCACTGTAACTGAAATACAAACGACGATAAATATTTGTGTGTGTGTGTACGTGCGTGGGTGCAGAATATCCCAACAATCTACAGGAGCATGAGGCAAACAATTACAATGTTCATGACAAGTCTATCTGATTAAAATCATGTGTGAACTGAATAGATAGGAGACGATACACTATGTACAGTGGACGGAGAATTGGTAACGTTAAACTTATTCTGTGCCACACAGATGTGTGGGAGGTCCAGCCCAGTCAGCCACTTCAGAAGTTAAGAGTCTCTGACATCATCTTCCACCAGTCCATTAGTTCCTCCTTCTCCTCCTCCTTCCTCTCCACCAGGGACTCTAACTCAAAGTCCACCTTAAATAGAGAGAAAGATTATTGATTAGTAGAGGGATTCATTAGCAATCATTACTATTATGTACGATCGCATGATGTCCTGTTTGATCCACATTCTATACTGTACAATAGACCATTGTTTTGCATGGACATTTGCCTCAATTTAAAGGTTCCCTGTTTACAGCCAGGAGGTTTCCCTTCTTTGGAAGAACCTATTACAGCACACTATTTGGTCGTAAGATCGTGGAGCTTTGCTGCTGTAAGCGCATGGTGGCATGGAACCCATAAACAATGAGCGTGGGGTGGAACTGTTAGACAAGACTGCTGTTGGTTACCCTTGTCGCAGGGCTGTAGGGAATAGCCACTTTCTTGATGACCGTCAGGTAGCCGGGGGCAGAGGCCGCCACCTTGTAGTTGCCTGCAGCCAGCAGGCGCCAATAGTCTCCATCTTTGGCTATATATCAATAAATCATATCATCAGAAAATAGTTTCACTAATATATGCACACATAACTGAAAACTACTCAGAAATAGGAACAATTACTGGTAGGGATAGGAAGTATCCACATGTATAGGGAGTATATTCTGTTTTTTTACAACAATAATTATGAACAAACTATTACAGCTGCACTACGGAATACAACCGCTAGAGGGAGCCAGCACAACGTCTAACTCCTACATAATTCTTGGGCTTTGCCATACCACGTTTAATTTACACTTGTTTGCTTTAACTTGTCACCAGAGTTATTCCCAGTTTACTGTTCATGCTTTAAACACAACTGTAGACTGAAGTGTACATGGTGTGAGCACTGCCGGTATACAGCATACAGAGGTTGTGTAACGTTTAGCTGGATGCGGGTACCTGTGGTGATGTCATGATCAATGCCTTCCACAGAGATTGTAGCGTTAGAAATTGAGTTTCCCTGGAGATCACGCACAAAGCCCTTCACCCCACGCTGAACCTACGGTTAACACACACGCGCACACACGCATGCACGCACACACAAGCAAACAACGTACAAATTACTGCTTCACGTCACTAGGTTTGTTATGCAGCTACATTCTCATAAACAGACGGGAAACGCTAAATCCCGAAGCCGTTTCTATAGCAGCGGACCATGTGCCTACCTGTTCGATGTAGCTGACCAGTGAGTTGCGGTTCTGGTCCCAGTAGGACTTGAGCGTGTCTTCGTTGGGGAACTTCTCGCAGCTGAGCTCCAGAGTGATCTCAAAGCAGTTGCTGCTGAGGTAGTTGAAATCCTGCATTCCTGTGGAGCAGCATTCACATTCACACCAGACAATAAACAGGAGGCAAATGAACAAGTCGCGAACTCAGCCACCGCCAATGGCACTGCTCCCTTGCCCCTTTCCCCCTCACCCCCAGGGACGCTGTACCAGGCCCCTCCGTTGGTGATGCCCTCGGCGAAGCTGGAGTCGTCGTCGTTCTTGCGGCAGGGAGGCCTCTGAGGGTCGGACATCACAGGGTTATACATGGAGTAGGCCCGAGCCAGGGACTTGAACACGACGTCATCTGGGCTGGCACTGTACTCGTGCGTGGAACCTGGGAGGAAGTGAAGATGCAGGGGAGAAAATGGAAAGGTAGTTGCATAAGCTGCATCTGTAATGTAATAGTGTTTCACATCACACCGGTTTTAGCTTCACTTCACTGGAGCCCTACAAGGAGAAGCGCCCCCTTACATCTCTGACCTGATACAGCTGTGCACGTCCTCTCGTAGTCTTAAATCAACAGGGCAGAGATTTCTAATTGTTCCCATACACACTTTAAAACTAGAGGGGACCGTTCTTTTCAGGCAGAGGCACCTAGGTTGTGGAATGCATTGCCCCCTTTCCTACACTGCTTGGATTCGATGGAAACTTTTAAAACACAGTTAAAACTCTTATTTAAAGAGGTTTATAGTTAGACTGTAGGGTGGTGAGGCCGGTCTGACGTGTATTTCTGTTTGTTTATTTGCTTTTGTTTGGTTATTTATTTGTGTCATGTGCTGTCGTGTATTTACTATTGCTGTGTATACCCCTACAGTTGTGAAGCACTTTGTGATGATGCCTGCTTAGTTGTTATGACTAATTCTCTTTAAAACTTCATTTCATTTTAGCTTGGTGTATATGAATGATATTCAAAAACACACAGAAAGAAATGACATTGTATGTGACTGTATATGGCGGTCACTTGTATAGACCTATTGTTAGGGATTCAGCATAAAATGTCTGTGTATTGTATCTGTTATCAAGCGGGTGAAAATATTAGAACAGGTCAACCCAGGAAAACTGGCGCTATACATGGTTCCTCCTATGGATAGAATAGAAGGGTTCCTGAGCCCATTATTTCCCGGGACAGTTTTAGCATGCTGGGAAAGGGGTTTCAGTGTCCCTATGAGCGTGTGTGTGTGTGTGTGTGTGTGTGTGTGTGCGTGCGCAGTACCAGTGCGGGTCTCGTCATATGGGTAGTTGGCCACCACATCACCTCCATGCAGGTTAGCGGACAGCACAAAGGGAATATCCATTATCCAGTGGATCACTGCCTTGGTCTCGGGAGCCAACTGAAAACGGCAGCAACCCATGCATGGGTCAACACACACGTGGGTCTCTGCCATCTGTGTGTGCATATTATGTGTTTGTGTGTGTGTGTGCGCGCGTCACTTGGATATAACCTTGCTGTTCTCGTCCACAGCTTTCTTCATGTTTTGCAGCAGGTGATTGTTGGCCCCTCCCTCCTTCTCATTCAGATAGACGATGCGATCCAGGTCGGGGAAGTTTCTGTTCAGGTCAACCCCCTGGGCATTACTGCGACCCACAAACCAGTCCTTGATCTCCCCCGGCTAAGCAGGAGAGAGAGAACACCATGGTTGAACAGGGAGGCAGTTCACTTTGGCAAAAATATATGTATATATATAACCTAACGTTAGGTAATTGTTCAAATATTATTGTTATATATATTATTATTGTTCAAATATTGTCCAATATTGTATTGTTTCTTGATTGATTCTCCTCAGAATGTTGAACTAGCTTCATTGTATTTTACTGACTGTGTGTACCTGGAGCAGCTTGGTACAAAATGATTACAGGTAAAAAACATTTCTAAGAAATCATGTGTTAAAACATTTAAACAAGCAATATCTGATACCCTCTAGCCATGATGCCATCAACAAAACTAGGTTTTAGGTACGTAGTTAGCAGTCTGCTCAGCCTGTCGGGAAGTTGTGGCATTTGGGGCTTTTGTGCTAAATGAGTTATATTAGCTAGTGCAGGGTTCCCCAACCCTGGTCCTCGGGGACAGGTGCCCTGCATGTTTTAGATGTTGCCAGGGTTGTGGACCACTGAGCTAGTGTATGCGATGTAGCTAGCTACAATTATACTGTAACTAGCTAGTTTGTAATTGCCGCTGTGGCCCACGGTACAGTATGTTCTATAACTAACGTAGTCACGTGTGGGTAGTGTCATAGTTTCAATGGATATACCCGGTTTAGCAATATCATGCATTCTGGCGTGTGCATCTGTCTGACAACATTCGTAGGTGTTACCTGTGAAGCGGCTTTCTCGAAGCCATCAGGGTTCATGGAGGGCATGAGGTGAATGCGCGTGTTGTCGATGAGGTTGACGATGGTCTCGTTGCCTTGCTCGTACTGGTTACACAGGTACTGGGCCAGGTAGATGATCAGCTCTCGGCCTACGGCCTCATTGCCGTGCATGTTACCGATGTATTTAAACTCCGGCTCACCTACGGACACAGAAAGACTCTTAGTTTGAAAGCACAATAAAAAAAATAGTACAGATTCTCAGTTTACTGTATAATTTATGAAAAATAAAAATGTCTTTCTATTGCAGACTAATAAAAGCGGAGTGTTAAGAAAAGTAATTTGCTTTTGCTAAACAAATCGAATGGACACTTGACAAACCCTTACTCCTCAGTTGAAAGGCCAAATAGAATTAAAACCCACTGCCTCCACCTCCAACCACTCCATTTGAATGACTAAATTGCAGTTGATTTTCGAGCAATGTTGTCACCAGTTGTTCTGCCTGACTAAGTGGTAAAAGGCATATACCAGCAGTATACTTCAGAATTTTCACTTTGAACCAGCATGTTTTGCCAGTGAATCATGTGGAATATATAACCACTGCCAAGAAAGCTCATTGTGCAGCTGAATCTCAAATTTAACAAAAGATATGGACTGTTCACGCCTCAGAAATCGCATAATACACTTACAGAATGTTACAGTATTTGTGTAGTTCTACTACTGTGATAATCACTCTAAATAGAATATATTGCATTGCTCTACTCCTGCACCTCCAGTACATGCTCATATACTCAATTTGGGGATTGTTGGGAAAGTTCAGGGTACTGTGGGCGCTATAATACAACCACATGTACCTTGTGTACCTGTTCTGGACCAATACATGTGAATGTGACCTGACATAAACGCATGGGAACTCAACACACTCAACAAGCATGGTAGCACCCCCATA
The DNA here is from genome assembly GCA_025399935.1 of Amblyopsis rosae. Taxonomy (NCBI): domain Eukaryota; kingdom Metazoa; phylum Chordata; class Actinopteri; order Percopsiformes; family Amblyopsidae; genus Amblyopsis; species Amblyopsis rosae. The sequence continues at coordinate 5,772 of JAODTR010003948.1, read as the reverse complement.
AGGTGGTGCTACCATCACATATATTTTCATCATTCACCTGTGTGACCCAGAAGCATGACATTGGATATGCTGTCGCATCCCACCCAGTAGAACATTTGTTTATAATACACACTCCACTCACATACAAAGCACATGCATGTACCACATACAGTAAATTATATACAGTATACTACGGTACTGAACATACAGTGCAATCCAAAACACCACTCCACAGCACACACATCTGGTCAGGTTATTTTTAAAACGTCAGCATCTGGTTTATCTCTGTTGCTGCTATTGACTTCAAGGCTACAATTACCTCTTGCCATTTCAAAGTCAGTGAATGGTTTTAGCAGGTTTAGAGGGCGCTTTAGGCTTTAGCAGAACGATTATATGCGCACGCGCACACACAGTAACGCAGACACATGCGCTCACTCCACGTTAAATTAGGGACTTTAAACTGTTGCCCAGGTGTTAGATATCGAGACCCTTTGTGTGGTTGTGTGAGTCCTACATTGTCACAGAAATAAGACAGAACCATGTTCTGTTCCCTTATTGCTTTTATTATCAGCTGGCACATCTGGTGAAAGGCCAACAATGCTTTTTCAGTCATTGAATACTGCGCCTACTGGTGTTTAAAAATGACATGATAGACAGGCAAGTGTTTCAGGTGACTCAGCAACCTCTTTTGAGGCCAATCACTCTGGTTACACAGGACCAGGTATAATAGCTTTCTGCTGTGACGTCACCGGGGAAGCACTGCTCTGCAAAGCTCTCAGTTGTTGTGGCAACCCGGACAGGCGCAGGTGTTTGAAGAGACAAATTGAGCCACTACTCATGTCAGCACTCTGTCTGTCACCCCACCATCACCACACACGCGCGTGCGCACGTGCACACACATTCAGCAATGACCCAAACCACTGCTCTTTCAAAATGATTGACTTTATCAGATACCAGCACAAACAACAACATACACATACTTTGTGTCTGCACAGAAAGATGGAAATCCATCAACGGATCAAAATCTACTGCTCCTTTATTAGCTATTATCCACAATAGCACCCTTTGTAGACAGTATGCCTCGCATGAGGCTGAAAATGCTGATGAGACCGCCAGTTGTTTTATGGCTCACAGATGTAAATGCCATTCTGCCGTAGGGGCGGTGTTGGCTACACGCTCTGCACTACGAGGTGACACCGTCGGCACACAGGAAAACAAGCCTCAAAGGCGCTAAGGACGAGCGAGAGAGCAAAACAAGATGGCCGCCATGCAGTTAATCAACGATGAGGAGAAAGGGTGGAGAACGGAAACAGGGCGACAAGAAAGAGAAAGCATTAGGGCGGGCGAAGCCAGTGGAAAAGGGCACAGGAAAGAATGGGAAGGGGGGGGGGGTTTAGTGGGTGATGTATAATAAATGACCTCTCTCGTTTCATCACGACCTTTTGTCATTCATTTTTTGTCCCTCCCTTCTCTCTAATTACGCTCTATTCTGTGCTACGTCACTCGGCTATGCTATTCTGTATTTTGTTATACTATACTATTATATTGTATTCTTTCATATAAAGCACTCAGCAATATATCATGTATCATGTGGTGTGTTTGCTCACTGTAGAGTTTCCCAGTGAGTTCTCCTGCGTCTTTTGAGAACATATTTACATATTTTCTCCTCTCGTCAGTGGACTGCAGCGTAGTGTGATATACTTAGCCACCACAGAGCGGCGTGCTACCACATACAGATATATTTTTATATATTAAAACACGTCATTAATGTATTATATATTTGTTACGCACGCCTCCCGGAGGAGTATGCTTGTAACACCCTGTTACACATAAACCCCCATGGACTTGGGCAGAGGAATGGCTGTCGTGGTGCGAGGAAGGAGACAAACACAGGAGCACCGTTCAACAGGGTTTATTGACAGTTTTAGTGGGAGAAAAGGGGGCTGGGCGGAACCAAAGTAAAGAAAGCAAATGCAAAACCAACCTCTAACCCTATCTTACCTGCCACAACTCTTCCCTGACTAGCACCACTAGGGCCAGTGCTCTACCCAAAATACAGGGGGTGGCCCGCCCAGATCTTACCTAGTGTATATAAACAAAGCGTATGGCTACAGGTGGTGTATGCTCCAGGGCCTCTTGCCTGAAGCACATAGGCTTCCCCCTTTCTTCCCCCGGGAAACAAAGCAATAAATGATTACAGATAGAGTTAAACAACAGAATGCACAGTGGCCTGCTCACAGCAGTCACACCACCAGACAAACACACACTCAACCAATACAGTACGCAAGATAACCTTCCAATATACACAGCACACACTCTAGAGACCACAAGCAGCCACCCGCAAGAGCTGAAACAATGTGGCCTATATGCAGGCTGCACCAGCTGCAACCACTGACGAGCAGACAGCAATCAGCACCAGACTCCACCCATCAGCTGCAACCAGCGGTCTGGACTCATACCTGCAGCAAAGGGAAAGAAAAAGAATACACACAAACGAACACAGCGCGACACAGCACTGGGGACGTAACAATATTTATTATATTATCATTAATTTGCCACCCCTCCCTGGTTAGACATGCTGCTGATTGGTCATTCAAAAGCATCATTAATAATAATTGCTGCATGGCATGGCAAATAATAATAATAATAATAATACATTGCACAATAAAAATGACATCCTCACATTTATACATATACAGATATTGTATAATGGGCCAAATGTAAAGCTTAATGTAAAGATAGTGTTTTCCTCATGTATATAGCAGGAACTAAGTTAACTTAATAGTTACACATTAAGAGGGGCTTCTCAACAGAAACTACTTTACTGGAAGCAGACTAATAAGGTCCAATGCACTGAATGAGGTATAGTAGATATAGATACTACATTGCCTATTGAATTATGTTGATGGGTAACCTTTGTTTACAATCTGGCTATGGCTACAGTGCATGACAGATGGCTGCTTACTGAATGATGCATTACCTCAAGCCAGCCAGCCAACCACAAGCCACCATTCGGCTCTCTGCACTAAGCCAGATCTGTTGTCCCGGCAACCGCTATTTCTGATTAATCTTAACGTTTCACCTCACCAGGGCAGATAAAATAATAGCGGGGCATGTTGAGAATAGGACAGCAAAGCTGTGTTCCTCAACGAACATGCCGCCATCTTTCTTTTCCTACAAATATTATACAGTAGTCCTCCTTCATGTATCTCTCCTCCCTCTTGTATCACGGTGTTAAGGCTCCTCTGTGAAGACGTGGGTGGAGGGTGTGTGTGTGGAGGCAGGGAGAACAGAGTGCTGGAACCACATCTGGTAGTAATAACAACTTCACATCGCCGCTACTGTGACTCATGACTGCTCCTGCCCACCGGGTTATTATAGGCTAAATTAACCTGTTAAGTCATTACTCTAGCTAAGGTGGTTGTAAACGCACAGTGACTTATGGGGACACCTAGCTGCACACGCATCACACGCACGCACACATACATACTATACATACGCGTGCGCACACACACACACACATACACACTCAGATGCATATTAAACCTACTGCATCAACAATGATTAAATGCATTTTGCAAACAGGTAAGTAATACGTTTTGATTTTGAACACCTTAATTCAGGTGATGAATGAACCACCGATTGCTTCACCTTCAAGGCACTTGTTGTGAAAAAAACTAACCACTTGCCTGCTTTCCTGCGTAATCTTATTTTATCCATTAAATGGCAGATTTTTAACCATTAAATAGTTTGAAATAATGTATTTTTCATTATTCTATTATAGCAAAAGTGAGTTGTGTTTCTGATATTTTATGAAAATGATTTATTTCAAAAAAGCTTTTCAATTTTCTTTAAAAGCTTTTTTGTTATACTGTTACTGAGAGGTCGGTTATGAATAATGAAATCAGTTCAATCTGTCTTCGTTTTTAGGATAGAGCTTCTATTGATTTAAGCTTGAACAACATAGAGGATGGAAATGAACATTACCTGAGCACTGCAAAGACACATCATAAGGTCCCCTATACCTATAGGCACATCATGTTATCTACTGCAGGTGGTCAAGTCTAAATTTCTGACAAGTCCCAGCCAAAACATGGAGGGTGCTATAGTGCAAAATAAATATAAATAAATAAATACAAATTAAAAAAACTTGAACAGTTACAGTAATTGTTCATGTTCCGTACAGTATATACACCTTATGTGATCTGAACAACAGCTATGTTTAAATTATTTTAAAAATAAAATTAAGATATACATATTTAAAATATTGACAGGCTGCTATAGGCTACTGTTCAGGATAGGGCTACCTCATTTGTTTAACAGTAACAGGTTATTGCCTATGCCAATATTTGGCTAAGTCTTAAGTGTGACAGTTCTACGGCAATCGGCTATGATGTTCCTGACTTAGCACTTAGTGCTCTAATAATGAGTGTTGATGTGCAATTTCCTTTGGCATTCAAAAAGTATGTTTTGCATCTATCTATCCAATAAAAGCTAAATAAAAAGGTTATGCCATGGTATGAAACGTGGTGATGAATCGGTTAGTCACTATATGGTTAGGCACCTGTATGTAGGCCTACAGCTGCAGAACGCCTTGATGGAACAAACCCATTCCTTCTCTAGCTACCTTGAGTGGATTTCCACGTTCCACGTTTCCACGTGAAGTGTTTCCACACTTCAGCAGCATTGCGAGGACCATTTCATTTTCACAAACACAGAAACTTAAGTGTTTATTGTGAAAACATCCAACTGCAGTTATGGCAGTATCCATTTGCCCCGAGGGCGTATACTCTCAGCATCACGACCCAGTAGAAACTAACGGGAGATTCTTATCATCCAGCAAAATGGCCGCTTTTTGTGGACCGATCATAAGACACACCTGAAATTCATTTCTCAAGTGATGAGACATGCAAATGTTACGCAACATAGCATGCTAGATCTGTGCATTATTGTACAGTTACAGTACGGTTCAGAAATAAACGCCAACCTTGTCATAGCTTGGAATGTGCGTCTCACTCAATAGCCTATTTTAACAGCACACCACCGTAAGCTATACATCAAATGTAATGCGCAATTGTGCGTGATATGTTTCTTCCGGGAAGCCTTATGCTGCAGCTATTAAACGGTAAACATGTAACATGATTTGTGCGAATTCATAGCAGCCCTATTAAAAGTGTGATATTTGTTAAACTGACCAGGCTCATGCGTCCCTGGATTGTCGGACATCTCCAGCACCAGCAACTCGCGGCCCTCGAAGCTTTCCCCGATGGTGTAGATGCGCGTAATCAACGGGCATTGCAGCCACACCGACACCAGCGCTTTCCGCATCTCCTCGTAGCGGTGATATTCGAACGAAATATCCCCATCCACGGCTCCAGTAACGGCAGCCAAGCCAGCCAGAGTCCCGAGCAAAACTAATGTGACGAAGCGTTTCATTTTGATGTCCTTATTCTCACTTCCTAAACCTGTCTACGACTTCGTCCCGAGCATTATCTCTGTACTGCAGCCTCCTCTCTCTGTCAGCTCTATAAATATATCTTTCTCTCTCTCTCTCTCTCTCTCGCTCTCTATCTCGCTCTCTCTCTCTCGCTCTTTCTAAGTCGCTCTCTCTCTCCCTCTGAGACGCGCACAGCACCTGAGCTTACGCTCTCTGTCTCCCTCTGTCTGCTTTCCTCGAAACTGTCGCCGGATGGATGGGGGAGCCAGCTGCAGTCTGACACTGCGGTCAAGCCAGCCGCCGATTTTATCTGCCTGGTCAAGTGAGCCGCTGAATTTTTTAGAGTGCGCCTATAT
>JAODTR010003947.1:0-12404 GCA_025399935.1 Amblyopsis rosae | reverse complement strand
GGAAGACCCAGGACTAGGTGGAGCGATTATATCTCCACACTGGCCTGGGAACGCCTCGGGATCCCCCAGTCAGAGCTGAATAATGTTGCTCGGGAAAGAGGAGTTTAGGGTGCCCTGCTGGAGCTGCTGCCCCCACGACCCGACTACGGGTCATTTAGTCACAAAAGTGCAGTAAAGCGATTGCAACACCGCTCCTGCTGCTCCGATTTTCCGGCCAATCTCCCGTTTCATAGTCCCCTAACTCGTCAGTTAGTCAGTTTCAGCCTGTATAATGATTAAATATTCCAAGGAAGAAGTGTGTTTACTTATATAGAGGGAGATGGCCGGTCAGTTAATGTTTTACTTAAACAAAACGTTCTAAAAAGAGACTCCCCATCAAATTAAGCAGGTGACCATGCTTACTTCCTGCTATACACCTTTAATCTTTACGATCTTAATCAAACACGTGTTTGGCAAAGATATCTGATTAATGTTTGTTTGACCTTTACCAGGATATTCCTATTGACATTACCTGGCCAACAGGGCAGCTCAGGTAAACGTAATTGCAGTGAAAATAGAATACAATACAAGGAGGCATACACCAGCAGAGCTCCTCAAGCTTATTCCTCGAGCTCAGTTCAGGCCCAAAGGCCATAATAAAACTAACTCCTCTTGCCACCTTGTGGTCTAGCGTTACCTTAAAAGTCAATCCAAGTTTGGATCTTAAATTATGTGTCCTTTGTGTGGACATAATAAGAAACGGAACAAGAGAAAATAGATTATGTCAGAGGAACAATGTCCCTCTCCTCCGCAAATATTTGTGAGCAGGCACTTAATCTTCCCTGGATTCAGAAACAGAGAAATAGAAAAAAGTTTTAAAAACGTAAACATTTTGCTATATAGATATATACAGTGTCTATGAAAATGTGAACATTAAGGCCGGTACAAAAAACTGAACTAAAAACTGGAGAATATGTGCCCCAGAGCCTCTATGATCATATTACAGTGTGAAAGACGACAGCTCAAATGTGTGGCAGCTATATGTAGGCTATTCCTCAGGCAGGTACAGGCACGTAGAATGGAATCCAGAGAAAAGAGTAGTAAAAGAGTAGTCGTTATGTGAGAGGACCTCTGGCCCCTGGCTTTAAAATGCCCACATAGAGCTTGATAATATTAACAGAGATTCCAGTAATAATAAATCCACCAACAAAGGTTACCTCTGAATTGCATTTTCAGATGCCAAACATACACGATACTACATTGCACAGGGTTTTTGGTGATGATATCACTGTGCAACAAGGTGTACTTAAGATTCCATCTCTGATACGAGGCCTGAGTGCCTTGTGTGTTTGTGACGAGCCTGCGCTCTACCTGTCGCTATGTTTTCCTAAGCCAGTATCTGCAGGCGATGGGGGCCGGACCGCCCCTCCCCCTGTTGCGACATAAAAGGAGTTCTGTCCGAGCGTTCTCCATTCAGTCATCTCTCTTCTCTCACTACCAAAGAGCAGCTTAACAGACGCCCAACCTCCACCATGTTCAATTCCTCTCGTTCCTATCTGGGGTCTTCAGGGAGCCGCAGTGGCAGCATGAGGGCCGGGAGCATGTACGCCGGCGCCGGGGGCTCCGGGGTCCGCATCTCCGCCTCGGTCGGGCCCCGGTCCTTCTCCTCCTTCTCCTCCTCCGCCGGCGGCAGTGGCGGAAACTCCGGGTTCGACCTGTCGGAGGCCATCGACGTCAGCGACAACAAGAAGGCCGCCATGCAGAACCTGAATGACCGCCTGGCCTCCTACCTGGAGAAGGTGCGCAGCCTGGAGACGGCCAACGCCGAGCTGGAGCTGAAGATCAGGGAGTTCCTGGAGAGCAAGACCAAGCCAGAGTCCCGAGACTACGGTGCCTTCCACGCCGTCATCAGCAACCTTCAGGATCAGGTAGAGAGCACTGGCTTGTTTACTGTAAACACACACTGCTGTAGTATTGCTGCCTGTTGCTGCATCACACATTAATAACAAAGGGATAAACACGAGTATGGTTACAGATAATGGTATATAACATTGTGAAATCCTTTGAGAGGACATGGATGAAGTCCGGGAATGGAACGGACGCTCCCCCCTACTCAAACGCCGCCCCCCCCCACATGCCCAAAGGTGTGGCTCTCTATGCAAAGTCTCTGCTTTCCAAACGAGATCAGCCTGAACAGACAACAGAGGATTGGCGACAAGGGAACAATGGAGTGACATTAATATCATTGTCAAAACACCCCTGAGAAAATACGCTCACTATATGGTAAAAGAGGCGGCCATATTTTACTGTGGCATCAGGACTGGTCGTGCCGCACCCAATGCACGCTTGCCTGGGGCAAACTGGCCTTTGAAGGCTTTGCATAACGTACATATAAAGAAAATACCCCCTCCAGACTTAAAAATGAATTTGATTATCATTGCATAGTATTCAGCTGTTCTCAGCTGTAGAGTCAAATTAGCTTTTCTCCTAAACAAATGCTTTCTATTGAATCATTTGTTTTGACATACCCACACCATCCCAACAGCACAGCATTATGTTCGATGTATAACTCATTTGGTCACTGTAGAGTAGGTTATAGTGAAGCTCATGTAGCACTTCTGTTACCACTGAAGTTAACTGACAAAACAATACATGGTAAATAAAGTACTGAAATTAAGTAATAAAGTAGATGAATGTAGAAGATATATTTATACAAAATAAATAACCCTTTGCACCATGTGATGTCATTACTTTGTAGATTACAGATGCCAATTGTACAAATGGATCACTGTACCTGTCCATTGACAATGCTAAGCTTGCTGCAGATGACTTCAAAGTCAAGTGAGTATTATTGTGAAATGTACTGACGCTGCGATTTATAAAAAGCAGACTATAAGTAGTCTGCTCAGCACACGTCTGTTCATCTAACTAGTGCATTTGTTCTATCACTCATAGTCAAAAATAAGGTTTGCCATTTAGACAAGGTTAAATTGGAGTAGGACAATACATGGTAAGTGTTAGCAATAGTATTGCACAAGACAATAGCAATAACATAACATTATATGATCGAACACTAACTTGGTCAGCCCTCTAAAGTAAGTAGGTGTTGACCAATATTTGGTACAGTAGGTAGGTGTTGACCAATGTTTGGTACAGTAGGTAGGTGTTGACCAATATGTGGTACAGTAGGTAGGTGTTGACCAATGTTTGGTACAGTAGGTAGGTATTGACCAATGTTGGTACAGGTAGTTGTTGACCAATGTTTGGATGTGCGGCAGGTTTGAGAATGAGTTGGCCATGCGTCAAGGAGTGGAGGCAGACATTGCCGGTCTGAAGAGGGTCCTGGACGACCTGACTCTTGGAAGATCTGACCTGGAGATGCAGATTGAAGGAATGAGGGAGGAGCTGGTCCATCTCAAGAAGACCCACGAGGAGGTGAAGTTTTGAAGCCATAGACATGACAGAGAGAATATGTATAGAAGAGACAGACCACTTAGGGAATCCTGAATGGAGCTCTATGGAAGAAGCATGTAACACGTATAAGTATTTATAACAGCTGAAACATAACCTAGTAAGCCAATCATCGGCAGCTGCGCATGCATACTAGAAGTATAACCTGATATAAATATTTTAAAGCAAAACCAAGAAATGGTTTGAGCTGTTTGAGCACTATTTACTGTATGTCCCGGTGACCACTGCAAGTGAAGTTACGACTCTCTCACCATTCATTTAGATAGTCTTTCTAGTAACGTCCTGGAGGCGTCACCAAGATGGCGGCCGAGTGGCCAGACTTGCCTATAAGGACTCCGGAAGCACACACAACATAATGTAGATGTGTAAATCAACGATGTTGTGTTCCCGCAGGACCTGCTGGCGATGCACAACCAGATGGGAGGTCAGGTGAATGTGGAGGTGGACGCGGCCCCTCAGGCAGACCTCAGCTCGGTCATGGCTGGAATCAGGGAGCACTACGAAGCCGCGGCCCACAAGAACCGCAAGGAGCTGGAGGTCTGGTTCCAGTCCAAGGTACGGTTGGTCCTCTAGCTACCTTTTAGATCTGTATTGCTCGTGAACATGCGCACATATATTGTGTTTATGATTCGAATATATGACGATGAGGACGACGTGTGTAATGCAGTGGTCAAGATACATTTCCTAAAGATACAATAAAGACTCATGGCCCCCGCTCTATTCCCAGAGGTGGTAAAGAATAACAGCCATACTATTATTTGATAGTAGTTTAAGTAATATAGGCTAGTACATCAGAGTGCATCAAAGTAAAGGATCAACTGTACTGTACTAACAATTGTGGCTAAAATTTCGTGACCCCCTCATCTGGGTCTTGCCACAGGGGTCCTGACCCCCATTTGAGAACCACTGCCTTAGCTTACCTTACCACATTGGACCGATGTTCTTATTAAACATACTGTATGCAGGGATATTAGCAAGACTACACGAGTAGCACTATTTTTTTATCTCTGCGTATTGAACAAAATAATCTTTAAAAAGAAAACGGGTACAACCAATCTAGCACACTGTTCCACCACAGTCAGACGATCTTAATAAGGAGGTCGCGGTAAGCACGGAGACCCTCCAGACGTCCCGCTCCGAGGTGACAGAGATCAAGCGCACCCTGCAGAGTCTGGAGATCGAACTCCAGTCGCAGCTTAGCATGGTACGTACATCCAAAGTACATGAGACAGAGGTGTGTGGCGTTAGATGTCAGGGGTCAGGGGTCGTCTTCTAAATGGACTGCATTTTTATAGCACATTTATCCAAAGCGCTTTACATTATTCACCCATTCACACACACGGCAATGTCAGCCATGCAAGGAGACACCCCTGACCACTTGGAGTCTTGCTCAAGGACACCTCGACGCACAGGAGTTAACGGGGTTCTCGTCATGTGTCTCGAACGTCATCGTTAGTTATATTAACCTGGCCTTGCTTCCGACAGAAAGCGTCTCTGGAAGGCACCCTTGCTGACACCCAGAACAGGTATGCTAGCATGCTAACAGGGTACCAGAGGCAGGTGGGTGGTCTGGAGGAGCAGCTGGCCCATCTCAGAGCCAACCTGGAGCGTCAGGGCCAGGAGTACCAGATGCTGCTGGACATCAAGTCCCGGCTGGAGATGGAGATCGGCGAATACCGCAGGCTGCTGGACGGGGAGATGCACAGGTGTGTGTGTGTGTGTGTGACCAGCATGACCGCTTAAAGGTGCAGTCAGCGATTGTAAGCAAATACATTATGTTATATTCAGTGAATATCTCCTCACGGTAGCACAGTGGTCCTGGGGGCCCACTGCCCTGCATGTTTTAGATGTCTTCCTGCTCCAACACACCTGATTCACATGAGATAAACGAAGTGGCGCAGACCACACCACACAACACTATCCCAGCCTTGGCAATGTGTGGGGTGGAGCTTCTTCAATGGTGTTTTCATCGAGTTCAAATATTCATAAATGGTCAATGGCACTTTTCACTTAAAGGTGTAGTCAGCGATGACCTCACCTTTAAGTGAAAAATGCAGGGAGGGTTGGCAGGGAACCAGATTACCCTGCCAACATAACAGATAACAGAGATGAAACGTTTGACTGTTAAAGTGTTATTGCATTAGATTTCTAGTTTGTGGAATATTGTGCAATAGTCTTACATTTGTGTCTGTGTGATTTTTCAGTCAAAACACCAGCACAACCACCAAAACTCGTAAGGTGGTCGTTGTCACCCAGGAAATTGTGGATGGAGAAGTTGTCAACACAGAAACCAAGTGATCAGAAGAGAAAAAACTTCATGAAACATCTGCTAGCTAAAACACCAAAAGCTGCAATCCGTTCTTGAAATTTTCCCAATAAAGGTTTTTTGATGAACTGAGATCATATTTAGTTTGTTTTGTTTACTATTCACTGTGAAATTATCTTCTTACGTTTTTTTAACAGTATCAATCTACACAATATTTGGTAATATCTGCAACATACTGTAGCTCCTCATAATAAAGGCTGCTATAGCTTTCAATAGGGTCTTATTCACAACATATATTTGGCAACTATAAGAAGTCATATGCCACATACTAACTAAATTACTTTGAGACTGCTAAAAGAAGTGCCTGTGGCAGCGTTTAAGTTAGGTGTCCATGGCGCTTTTTAAAACACAGTCCGCTCCATAGGGTTATAATGTAAAAGAGTCCGACAGCTTCCAAAAACAAGTTAACGTGGACTTAGAATGCACTGATACTTTACAAGTGCCGGTAGTATTTAAAGTGCATCAATAAGAAATTATTGATGCTCATTCTCATAATAGAGTCTCACTTCTTTCAAGCTTTTTAGTATCCTGTGTTAATTATATACACACTCATACATAATGTGCCCATACAACTGTGGTACCTTGACCAGCGACCTCGCCACCTCTTAGCACTCTCTCCTATGTAAGAGTGTCTCTCTCCTATCTCTCTCCTATCTAAGAGTGTAAATCCCCTTAACTTCTCGTGCGCTTAAATCTTGCACTTACTTCTCATGCGCTTCTCTCACTATTTATTAAAAGTAAAATTAAAATAACATAACAATTGTATGCACTTTTCTTTTGCTTTGGATAAAAGTGCCTGCCAAATGCCGTAAACGTAAACGTATATACACACTCATACATAATGTGCCCATGGCCATACACAACACTGTTTGTTTTTGAAATAACAGTTAACATGATGCAGGACTTTGGAAAATGGAAGGAGGAAAGGAACCATTTTGAACCACAATGCATCATAGTTTCACAGGCCGGCGCAGAACACCCCAAAATGGTCTCTCCCATACAAGATCACCGTGTTAGAATGTGAATGCAGAATGTGCGATGCGTGGTTGATGGCCCCTCAGCCTGACAGTATCTGAACATGTAAACATGAGCATTTGTTGAATAAATCAACATACTCTAACATCAGCAATGCAAACAGAATACTGTGTATAAAGCACCAGACATGTCACTGTAATACTACTGGTGAGGCTGGATCCAAGAGCACAACATAACAGCTGAACTTAGAAGAATAAATTAGATAATAATTACGACACAGGAGATACAGCACAATAGAAACACCAACATTTACACTAACAACAGCAACACACAGCAGAGGAAACGCAAGGGTTTACATACAGGTGAAACAAATTGGTTATTTTTTTATGTACTTTAACTGTAACAATAATTCTAGGATAGCATATTTGTTTGTTTTACTATTGTTCTAACCTTTCCTAACTAAATTAAGAAAAACTGTACGGTGGAGGGGGTTCTGACATTAGTCCTGTTTTACCTGATACCTGTTTTACCAGTTTCAACATTCAAAAGAAAGAACATGTCTGAAAGCAAATTCGTACTGAATAGCATTTTATTGTATTGTTTAGTAAGTTAGGCAAAACCAAACCTTAATTGTGTTTGCACAGTACAAGCAAACTCAGTATTGAGACATCAGTGTACAATGTACTAAACATTTTAACAATTTTAAAAACCCTCCCATTTAGCAAGACAATTAGAAGGGGGGAGGGGGGGGGGTGAAGGGGAGGATGCACTCCCTTTTGCCCCTGAGCTATCTGACCAGTGCTCACCTATATATGTGTGTATAGACACAATAGGGCTTGTCTGAACACACCCGTCTGAAAAAAGGTTTTCAACTCTACATTTTAAATGTATGCTTTCTTGTCTTTCAAACGTTATTTATATTTTGAGATAAACTGATTTACAGTGCCATCCAGATGCAATCTTAGTAGTTCTGATGACAACGCACAGCATCAGCAATAGTTTCCAATTGAATGCTGGTAATGCGGTTATCATGTCTAAGCTACTGCTGGACTGTTATGAACATCGCTGGTTCATTATAATATTATTACACTTTTTTGTGTAGTAATAATAGCGTATATATAGGTAGCATGTAGCCTATACTGGCATTAATTATGATTCAATCATGAAGTAATATTCAAAATAATGTTTGTTCATAAATAATCATATAGTATATACTATACATTTATGATGATTATTTTTAGTTAGTTTAATTCGTTTTATTCCATCAGCAAACACATTAATATGTTAATAAAAAAAAAACTAAGTATAAAACTAAGTGAAAACAGTTAACTCATAGTAGAGGAAGAATTATATTATGGAGTAATTTTGTAATTTAATTTAGTTGGTTAGAAGCTAGGGTTACTATTTCATCTGCAAAATAAAGTCTGCTACGATGCAGCTAATCTTTCCAACATAACATAACAGGCTATTTCATGTGTGGACTACTGTACGGTTATCAGCACGTCATGCAGGTGTAGCCAACGTATGTGCTACTTGGAGACGTGTCATTGCATTGTCTTTTTTAATCAGAAGATTCAATGGTCAGTTGATATAGGGGAGGGGGTGGGGTGTATGGGTGATGTGTATGGGTGGGCTGGGAGCGACACCCATCGACAGGACCTGCACTTCAGGTAAAGGGACATTCTGTGTAATAGATCCTATACCAGGCTCTCCCGCCCCTGGGTTTAGCAGCGAACCAACAAGCCTGCTCTGGCGGACAGAGGCTAAAGTAAACCCCTCAGAGATAACACAATGGCTCTGACATTTACAAACCCACCAGACCTGTGGAGCCTCCCCTTCGGGAAATGTAGCCTAATCCCCGTTAGTGCCTGCTCAGGGGGGTCATCCGGGCCGACAACCAACGCCCTGCTTTCCACAGGCATAAAAGAAGCTGCTGCCTCACCAGGAGTTCACCACTAAGCCCCGAGTGTCTCCTCCGTCACACCAGCAGTACAAGCTTCAGTACGCAGCAGCAATGACGTCCTTCTCCACCCGAAGCAGCTACATGTCCTCCCTCGGCTCTACCTCCAGGTCGGGTCACTTCGGCTTCGCCGGGGCCGGCAGCGTGTACGGCGGGGCGGGAGGCTCCGGTGTGCGCATCTCCCAGGCGTTCTCCGCGTCGTCAACGATGACGAGCGACGCATCGGACGGCGTGAACGACAACAAGAAGGCCACCATGCAAAACCTGAACGACCGCCTGGCCTCCTACCTGGAGAAGGTGCGCAGCCTGGAGACGGCCAACGCCGAGCTGGAGCTGAAGATCAGGGAGTTCATGGTGAAGAAGGCCACGCCGGTCTGCCACAACTACGATGTCTTCCAGGTCAAAATCAGCGCTCTTCAGGACCAGGTACCTGCAAGATTACTTGAACTAGAATGTTTAGGGATTTGTTTTATTACTACTGGCTATATGGATGTTTGGAGTATAGGCTATAACAGCCTATATGCTCATTAGTAAGATTTCAGAAATGAACAGTATGAAATGCAATGGTCAATGTGTCAGTCACCATATGTGTTGGTCTGTCACCATAGTGTCATTTTATGTGTAATATTATTTTCAAATATGGCTTTAAAATGGTGTACATCTCTGGAAAAAACAGTCACAGTATTCTCTGGGCCGTATCAGGCTTTATCTTTGAATTATATTTGCTAAGTAGGGGATCCTGTCGTTTAAGAACAGTCTGAAGGGTTTACAGGCTTTACTGTAAACAATGCATGCTTAATAAAGCCTGTGACACATTGTTTAAAGCCTCTGGCCTACAACTGAGCCACAACTATAATCCCTTAGAATGACCGTGCGTATAAAGAAGGTGGCTGTAGGCCAGTCACCATTTAGTATACTAAAGTACAAAACGTTTTCCTGTGACAGACCAGACCAGATCCATCTAATTATTATTAGCTAGAATTCATGCCACTGCATAATGACAAGTCTATATAAATAAATAAACTGACTTGACCTGACACAATGATAAAATAACATCTTCTGTACGGGTTACTGATAATGTTTGTCCTTGACCTTAGATCTACGCTGCTACCCATGAAAACACAAAGCTCTACCTGGCTATTGACAACGCAAAGCTAGCTACGGAAGACTTCAAAATGAAGTGAGTATCACATTCTGTGTGCCTCAGGGCTATTGCTTGTGATGGAGCGCGGGACACAATTTGCACTGTGTACACATTTACGAGAAACAAACAAACATAATTCTGGAAACCACTCTTCCAGGTATGAGAACGAGCTGGCCATGCGCCAGTCAGTGGAGGCAGACATTGCTGGGCTGAGGAGGGTCCTGGATGAGCTGACCATGACCAGAACTGACCTGGAGATGCAGATTGAGGGTCTGACGGAGGAGCTGATCTTCCTGAAGAAGAACCACGAGGAGGTCAGTGATGGATCCGACTGAAAGCTAGCATGCTAGAGGCTAATGTGTGGCTAATGGTTCCATAGCCTGAACTTTGAGTTGCCGTAAGGTTGGAGAAGCGCTATATAAGTACAGCCCATCTACCATGTTCGTGTTTCCTATATTATAGCTGATTTCCACTTCCTGTTTGTGTTCCTGCAGGACCTGCTGGCCCTGAACTCCCAGATGGGAGGTCAAGTGAACGTGGAGGTGGACGCTGCCCCTCAGGTAGGCCTCTCGGAGGTCCTGGCTGGAATCAGGCAGCACTACGAAGGCGTGGCCAACAAGAACCGCAAAGACCTGGAGGTCTGGTTCCAGACCAAGGTATAGCTTTAACAGACATATTTCTACATCACTTACAACAGCAGCTTTTGTTTTTCTTATTCTTATTTAATCGCTACATGATTTTTGTCTGCATATTTTTTTTTTATTCGTCCAGTCCAGCGACCTCAATAAGGAAGTTGCCGTCAGCACTGAAACCCTCCAATCAACAAGGTCTGAGGTCACGGAGGTCAAACGCACCCTGCAGAGTCTGGAGATTGAGCTTCAGTCCCAACTCAGCATGGTGAGAATACAAACATGATCATTGAGTGGCCGGAAGGTTAATCGATATATAAATGCATCCATTTACTTTTAAGTCTATGAATCCTTTGAGCATGTTCAATTGTAACCTGTGGAAGCTGAAAGTATCAGCGAAAACCTTATGTCAAAAAGTAATAACACTTATTGCAATAACAATATTGTTTCTTATATCAAAGGTGCGTTCAGAATTGGCGACCAGTTCGCAAACATTTGAACAGTTTTCCGTTTGCTCTGTGTTCCCCACGAACCTTTCCGAACATAAGCAAGCGGTCTGAGGGTGTAGTTCTCTGCAAACACACGTTGACGCTGGATGAAGGGTGACAGTTAAAACCTAATATTTTTGGAACTTTTTACACAAATTGTTCAAAGTTGTTCAAAGCAAACATGTTCGCCAATGCTTGACAATTCTGAACGCACCTCAAGTGTTCTGAACATGATTCACCGGAACCTTCTTGGACCTTTCTCTGAGAACTCTTTCCTTGTGTCCCCCATAAACAGAAAACCTCCCTTGAAGTCTCCCTTGCCGACACCCAGAGCAGGTATGCTAGCATGCTAGCGGGGTACCAGAGGCAGGTGGGTGGTCTGGAGGCGCAGTTGTCTCACCTCAGGACTGACCTCCAGCGCCAGGGGCAGGAATACTCCCAGCTGCTGGACATCAAGACCCGGCTGGAGATGGAGATCGCCGAGTACCGCAGGCTGCTGGATGGGGACGATGAATGGTACAAATACATAGCTTTGATCTGGAACTCAGTGGGCACTGCTTATTGGCTGATGTTCCTCTTGACCCCTCCCCCTCCAGCTCTCATTCAGTCTCAGACTGAGTCTGAGACTGAATGAGAGCTGACCCTAACCCTATAGACATTTTGGGGATCTGGTCGTGCCATCGCTTAATTTGAGGAGTGTACCTTTAAAAATGGTTTATTGTGAGAATAAAATTGCCCAAGCAGTATGTGTTATTGTCGTAAACTCAATTGCTAACTTAAAAAGGTAGAGCAAACGCATTACATTAATCAAAGGATCAAGTAGCCGTTGTGACTCACAAAACAAGCAAGGATTATAGAATATTGTTCTCTGTGTCTCTGCAGCAGTAGCAGCAACATCAGGACGACCAAGACTGTGACCATTGTGCAGGAGATTGATGAACATGGAGTCATCATTAACAGCAGCAGCAATTCTAAAACCAACTCTACAGTCATGTCTTAAAGTCCCACCTTTGGCCTCATACCTGTCAAAGATTCATATTCTTCAATAAACATGTCATGAAGTCAAAGTCTTTCATGTGTTTTATATGTGCATATGGATGATCTCATATAGATGCAATTATAATGAATGACAAGGAAATGCAATGTAACAGATGAATTTTGCAATGTCTCCTATTTCAAATGGTACTTACATGTAGCAAAGGAATATACTTTGTCACAAAGATGAGTGGAAAATACAGTATATAAGGTGGAGTGTTTTTAATAGTAAAACAGTACAATTACAATGAGTTCATTTAGCAGATGCTTTTATCCAAAGCGGCTTAAAATTTGTACAATTAGTACTGCAAGGAGAAGGTACCAGAGAGTATATAACTGCGGTTTTCGTCTCAAAAGTAATCTGACAGCTATTAATTAGTATCAAAAAAGATATTAA
>JAODTR010003946.1:2041-12406 GCA_025399935.1 Amblyopsis rosae | reverse complement strand
GAAAGGGACGTTTGGGGTCCCTTGCTGAAGCTGCTGCCCCCGCGACCCGACTCTGGATAAGCGGGAGAAGATGGATGAAGATGAAGATGATTCCACTATTTTAGCTGTTTTGATATTTTGGTCTAATACATTTCCAAGTAACTGATTACATGTAATCAGATTATTTTACAAGTAATCAGTTATTATCCAACCCCGTTAAAAGTGGACAACATTTCATAGTAACGTAATAATAACATACACAGAGCAGCATTGATGCTTCAAGGAGATGTAATTTACAATAAATGGGCGTGAATTGAGTTTGAACATTGGGGGGGACATAAAAAGCGGGGTGGCTGGCGATCCAGGGTCATTCTGGTGACTTCTTTTGGAACTATGTGTGCCTTTTCTGCATTAATGTAGTGTGGAAATGTCTATTTATTTAATTAAAGGAAAACATTGAATACAGGAACCCTGGCACAATTACAAATATATGGAAGATAATGCAGTAAGGGTTATCAAACATGTGTATTGCTTTAGCCTTTAGGCATGGGCCTCAACACAAATAGGCATTATTTAGCCTACACTTCTGTTCTCTTTTCTATGGGGGAAAAGGCCTATTCTAGGTGGCTACGCTGTCAAGCGGTTCAATGAGCGGTATGCTATGCATAATATTCTGTACTCCGATATCGTCGGGCGTCTTTCATGTTTTTATTGGGGGGAAGGGGGGACAAATACACTTGTTTAAAATATAGAAGGGGACACGTTCCCTCCATACCCCACAAAACTACACCTATATGTACAATATCACTATGAGGATATGCAGGATGATGTAAACTTACATTTAGAGATTAGAGGTAAATGTGTTTACTTTAACCTATGACACAAGGCTGTAAGTATTCACATTTAGAACACATATTGGACATTTTGAAATACACGTGAGCTTGCACAGCACCCGTTTAATAAATGTAAACTGTCTCTATTTTTAATTCATAAAACCCAACAAGGCCTGCATCAAACACAAAAGCAAGTGCATGTTTTGAGTTCAAGCACAAGGCTACACGTACAGTATAGCAGAACTTGCACGTGAATAGAAGATAAATGTCCTGTATCTATTTAATTCTAATTATACTTTGTTGGTGCATCTTTGATACACAATCAGGCCCAGTATAGAGAGTCCTTCAGCTGTTTACGCTTGATGTCTGCTAGCCAAACTGGCATCTGTCAGCATTCAAACAATGTGCCTTGGCACTAGAAAGCCATTTGCAACTGTTTCAGTAGAGCACAAGCCATCAACATAGTTTCATTCTGTCTCTCGTCTATAGCATTTGTGAAGACGTGTTATGAAATGCCGCACAAACAAACCGACTGTTAAGTGCTCCATAATTTGAATGGCGCTCGTCGCCTCTCTAACTAACCGTAATGTATTTCACATCAAATACAGGTTTTTGATGTCTCACGCCGCACAAAAGAGGCATTATTAACGCTTATCGGAGACGGCCCAGCGGCAGGCAAACGTGGCGTCTGCCCACTTTCAAAAGAGTCTATTAGAAAATGTAACTGAAAATGTTTCCCCATTGTTGTGAACTACAGGTGACCTTTAATGGCTTTGAACTTTCATGCATGCGAAAGGTTGGCACCGTCGCTATGTGCCATCGTTCATTAGCGGCTGTAATGTGACCCCAAGTTATGTTCAGGCATGAGAGAAAGAGACAGAGAGGGAGGGGGGAGAGATAGAGAGAGAGAGATATGCTCAAACAACCTCCCACTTACGTGTCTGCTTTTCCTACCATTTTTCCTCAAAGGAGCAGTTATCCGTGAATGTGGCCCGGCGGGGAGGTGTACCATCGCAGAGACACCCCTGTGAAACTTGGCTCTCTTGATCATTCTGCAAGGTAATGTGTGAGGTGCTTTTTTTTTTTTTTTGCTTGCCATAGAGCGAGAGAGTTTGCATTGGAGTTATAGGCAAATTAGGCAGACCTGGTTTCAACAAGAACACATTGAGAAGCTTATTAAAATATATAAAAACCCTTCCACACACTGCAAATATGAGTAAAGAGTAACTCTTGGGATGAGCTTTGACACCCCGGCCAGACTTTGTCACCTCGACAAGGACCATTCATTTAAAAAAGACTTTCCATTTCACTCACTGACAACGATAGAGTGTTTTCCTTTCAACTTGGAAGTTTCTGACTTTCTCTGGGTGTGTGCGTGTGAGTGTTGTGTGTTCTTAGCCACACCTTCTGCTTATCAATTAAACTCAATCACATGGTTACCCAGAGAAGGGTTATCATTAGTGAAGTTAACGGAAGAGAAAATAACGACTTTCAGAGTAAAGCTTTCGATGATATCTCAGCAGTTAACTCCCCCTAACAATATTTGCACCTTAATTGCCTGGGGATACTTCTTTCCAACGCAATCATTAGGGCCAATTTGACTGTGAAAATCCACCCAAACACTCTTATTGCAGTGCTGTTTTGTACAAGTAATTATTTTTTATACTGTAACTAGGAGCTTCCATAGTTCTTATTACTGACAGTCTATACAGTATATAGAGTATAGTATATTAAAGGTGAAGTCAGGGAATCATTTAGGTATACACTGCCAATGCTGGGATAGTAATGTGGTGCGGTCTGTACCACTTTGTTCCCATTCACAGAGCAAGGACTGTGCAAATGGATCCATACACACGCAAGGATTCTCCGATCCTCGCTTTCTCAAACACACGCACACACACACGCACACACGCACACACACACTCCACAGCACAGATGATTCACTGCAGCAGCGGTGCAGAGCATCTCATGCCCTGGCTGTCAGACTAATCTGCATTAAGCATACCGAACTATAAAGTTGGTTAGGCCGGCGTAAACTTTGTTTATTAGTAGCATATACGCAGATGCGCTACTGCCTATAGGCTATATGCAATCATGTATTATGCTAGCGTACGTAGCCTATTGCTAACAGATTAACGAAACTAATAAATAATAATAATAATAATAATAATAATAATAATAATAATAATAATACATTTTATTTGGGACGTCTTTCTAAACACTCAATGACATCTTACATTTCAAATACATAGATATAAAACAGTTGGGCTGGCTGAAATATACATACTATAGTAATAGACATTTTATCAGATAAATAAATACAAAATAAACTAAATAAAAAAAGGGTCAAATGTCATAGGCAACCTTGAAGAGTTGGGTTTTGAGGAGCTTAGCAAACAAGGTGACTGTGGTGGCATGTCGAATGTGCAATAAGGCTAACAGATGAACAAAACAAATAAATAAGGCTAGTTTAGCAAGGCTACTGCTCACTCACTTTGCTGTAGCCTGCCGTGGCTCCAGAGACATTAGGCATGAATCATGATGACTTTGGTGGCTCTGCTATTATCTGTGCCAGTGTACATACAACATGTCCCTTCGAAACGTGCATTACATTAAAAATCTGTATCTCTATATCGCCATTGCTATACAGGCTCAAGGTGGCAGTTTCGGGTGGTTGATGCACGCGTATTAATTGTCAGCCGGGCGGTGCGGGTTGTCTCTCATAATGTGGGTGCAGGTTGTAATAAAAAACATGCATTACTTGTATCTGGGCTTTGAAGTGAAAAAAAATACTCCTCATGAGGACACTAAAGTAGTAATATCCATCGGACCGTGATGAGATATTCGCCGCATTTGACCAAACGTTTATTCTCTTAATAAAGGACCCATTCCATGAAAACCAACTATTTGTATTCTTCCAAGTATTTCTATTTTTGGCATTCGGTGTGACACGGACAAGTGCGTTTCAACATGGACAGTTAGCTCCCTGGTCTGTATTTGCCAAGAAATTAAAAGAGGCGGAGAAACAGGCGTATAAGAAAAGAGTGCGTATGTAATGTAGATTACTACATTTTGTTTGGTAACGATACACGAACAACAACGAACTGCATTCTGCCTCCCGTATCCATTACTGTAGTCTGGACGGCGAGGTGAAATTAATGGGCAATATTAACACCTTTAAACACTGCTTAAAATAAACCATATGTGGTTCAAATCCAATAAAACTATGTTCAAACCTCGTTTTAGTACTAGCAGTCAGCAGTAAAGCAGTCGTAGCCTTACGTCAACACAGCTACATGGAATTTGAGGCGTGGTGGGCAGTGGCTTGTTAAATTTAAAGCAACAGTCACTAAAAACGTTATCTGGGGGTCGTGGTATGATGGTGCTATTCCACATAATCTCTTTAGTATTTTCACCTAAGCTTGTCAACTACATTGCATTAAGAAGTCAAGGAACTGTGTCAACAAGTGAAAAGGGGCATGAAATGACTCCTCACTGGCTCCACCTTTTTAATGTAACATACAGTAGTTACACGGTACAACACCGTGTAACTACTGTATGTTACATTAAAAAAATGAAAAGAAAGAAGGATTTTTGGAATTGCCTTTGTGTACCTCGGGTTTCAGCGTGGGCCGTTCCTTCTCCCGGGCAGGCGGGCCGGCGGGCAGGCAGGCAGCTCAGAGCCTCAACAAACAAGCGCAAAACCCAGGCGCATGCTCACCACTCTGCGTATGTAAACAAACACAATGGAGGGCATCGGTGGCTCGGTGCCCACTGAATCTGGCTCTGTCCGCAGTGCTTAACGGTGATGGATTAGTGGCAGCAGCCCAGCATAATAGCTCTGTGGTGGACCGAACCCCCTCCACCACACCACCCACACCACCACCCCAATCCCTGTCCAAAGAGCAGGCTCATAATACATCACGATAGCATAGACATCCAGCTAGCACTTTGGCCCCCCACAAGCTCCAAAGGTACTGTTTGCGACATCCAGTAAACGGCTGATGGATTAAGACAAACAGGTTATTTATGGGCCTGGTAAAGCCTGAGGCAGCCTCCAGGCACCCAGAGCGCCCCACGGTGTGTGTTTACGCTAAAGAGAGAGGGGAGGAATAGGACGAAATGCTTAAAGTTTAACTTCACGACATCACATGGCGACGATGCGAATGGCCTGCCTGGCCTGAATGGAACGTGAATCCTCTTGTCTCGGGTTGTGTGCCGAAAGGGTCGCAACAGCAACCGAAGCTGCAGTCATTCACAGGGGATGCTGATTACTACTGTATGGCTGAATGCAGTGCTGGAAAGCCTATCGCCTTTAGCCTACTGAAATTGCCATCTTAGTTTGAGCTTTCTTACAGATTAGTGGTTGCTACACATTACATGCATGTACAGATGACCAATAATAATAAGCTTTATTTTATTTATTTTATTCAAGGGTTCTCTGTTACGTACTGTATGATAATTGTTAAATGTGTCAATTGAAGAACAAATGTTCATATACAGAGTCACTGTTACCTTGGCAACGTCCTTGACCAGTCATTATAGTAAATATGCCACATCAATATACAACAGTATACAGTATATTACGATCCCCATGTCTTTCAACATGAGTATAATTACTGTCCTTACAGGCAAGTATCACCACTCGGCAACAATCTTATAACTTATAACTTCCAGACTTTTATTTAGATAGTACTCAATGGCATTAATATGGAGAGAGCCGTAACACTCTTGATGGTTTACATCCATCCAGGGCTCTACCTTTAAAAACCTGGAATCGACTAGCCAAGCATACAGTATAGTGCAAGCTCACCATACTATTGATTATTCCCCATGATTATTCAAAGCTTCATATCTCGCATAAACCGGAACGCACCGATGTCACGCTTGCTGGAGCAACTTGGTGGTATTTTTGGAGGCGTATCGCTTTTGATTAAAAGCCGAGACTGCGTTACTAATTTCCAACTCACCCGTTTTGGTGGCATTATGATCGAGGTAGGGGGGCAAGGAGATTTGGTGGTGGGTGGTGGGTGGGATCTCTACAGCACAGCTCAAAATCTCTTTGCTTGGTAAACCTTTTTGTTTTCTAATAATTTTCACACCAGAGAAGGAAGGTTGATTACTATAATCTCATAAGGAGCTTAATTCAGATACTGTGACTTCATTACGCTCGGTTGCTGTTTGTTAAGCATTCTTTTGAAAATCGGAGGTTGCTAAGGTTGACTGGAAGACGGGATGTCGAAGAAAGCATTTGTTTCATAGACAAAGCCATTCCCAGGTGCCAGGAGTTCAACACACTCCAGAGGCTTGGGGTATATTAGAAGTTTGACCGGGGCTTGTAATAAAAACCTTTGGCTCCTTGTGTGCAATTAGATGTCAACTGAAAGCTATTGATTTGATCTGTTTGGTACATCCACCCACCTGTTACATTGCTCACTAGGGGATCATCAGTAAACACAAAGCACAAATAAACCTGACGGGGAGTTGTGCTTTCCTTTGATTTGTTGCTAAAACAACAGAGAGAGCTGTCCCGCGGCATAGCATAGCATAGCACTAACACATAACACTAATCTATGTAGATTATCTTCTAAGGTATCAAGGACACTGATTGCACAGTGATAAAAAAATTGTTGTGTGTGTGTAGAACTCCACATAACCTCTCTCTGTATACTTAGAAATATTTTAATTTCAAGTTTCCAAGGGCAGTTGGACCGTTGCCATAGCACCAACGTGAGTTAGATTGAAGAAATCACCTTTTTTATTTTTGGCCTGTCGGGTCTCCAAGGTAATTTGGGGAAGGTTATATTTGGGAGATAATTGTGCCGAGTAGATTATACACTATTCTAATGTGTCTGTTGGTATTTTAATTTTTCACTTCGATATATACAAGACACCAAGGCTAGCCTCCCTCCACTTTTACGTGCTGCTCTGAGGCCAGTCATACGCGAATGTGCTGTATAACGAACTGCATGCACTGTATAACTGCGAGTGTAAATTATTAAGGCGCCACAACTGTCTCCGAGAACAGCCTAGCGCCCGTAAGCCAGCCCCACAGCAGCTGTGTCTGCCTGGGACAGATGTATGCATCCAGGTTGCAAATGACTCCGTGCCTGTTTACAGCGTGAGCTCGCTGCCTGTGTAGCCAACCCACAACCACCTCCACCCCCCAACCCCTCCCTATCCCGGCCTAGCCATGCATCCCGAACATGAGTTTTGGCTCCTGTCACAGCCTCTGCCGCCATCTTTCCATGAAAGAACAAATTGACAGGATTCTGCCGATTCCCTGGGCCTTAGATGGTCACAGTCTCAGGAAGCCCAAAGTAGGGGATATATGGGCCATGCCACTCAAGAAACAAGTGTCTCTGGCCAGACATCTCACCCACACAAACAAACACAGCAGTCCCTCCAGAGAGCTCAGACTAAAATACTCTAATCTCTCGACTCTTAAATAGAAGCGAGCCACTGAAACTAGATCTGAGACCATTCCAAGATGCATAATTGAACAGTTTGCACCCAGCTTGATAGCTGGGAATCTGTTTCATTAATCAGCTCCCACAGAGCCATGATGGTTTATGGAGTGGAGGTTTCACACGGTAAAATTACAAAATGGCAACTGGATGTATGAAGGAAATTCTGATGCATAAAATAATGACATGGAAAACAGATGTGAACTTTAATCTTGCAAGGGAAATCTTGGGCGTGGAATATGTGAAATTAAAAACATTCAATTCTAACCCAATTTGCATAGGCTAAGCTACTGGCAAATAAAGTTTTAAACTTACACGCTAGACAAGATACGCATCATAAAAACTATACCCAAGTATTAATAGAGCTTTGGAAAGCAACAATCAGACATAAACACATTCCTTAACAAGAGTGGTGTTGCCAAATAATGGGATATACAGTTTAGAGACCCTCCCAGCAAATTCTGGGGAAAAGAACAGCAGCTTTCAGATTAGGCTTCCTATCAGCTTGTCAAAGCTGGCAAAAAATGTCAGCCAGTGGCAATTACACAGGCAAGGGTGATGGGGCCTGGATAAACACACTTCACCGCATAATAACTGGAACGCTTCTCAATCGTATTAAGAATTTAAAGCAATAATTTACTGACAATTTGACCGTTTGCGTGAGAATAACCTTTCTCCTTTTTGTTTTGAGTTTTTGTTTTTTTTGTCCACCTACCCAAAAGAGACGCGGAGATACATGTAGATACGTGGAATTTGATGTTACAAAATGACGCTGCCTGACGTGTCGCAACTTTAACAGCAGTCCCTTGTCAGGGGCAGTGATAAGGTTAACGAGGCCAGCCAGAGCTCCTGTGTAAGTCTAGACCGGTTGCCATGGGAGCCTATCTGTAACTGCTGAGAATGTTTTGCCCCTTCACCCCACTCCAACCCACCCAAAAAGAAATGTGGCCATTAAGAGGAGGTGGTGATGGAAAGCTAGACCTTCTGAAAGGCTGGCTTTCTTTTAAAGACAGAGATGCTCTTGTTTTAAAATGCTTTGTTTGCTAAGAAATGCTTTCATATTATTAAAAAAAAAAGGCCAAGTGTAGGTTTGTTGTTTGGAGTACTTTCGCCAACGTGTAAAATTAAGTGCAAAGCGCTGTCAATATTATTATATTATTTAAAAACAACTCAGCAAACACAGTGTTCTTATGGTTCAAGGTTTAAACGCAAATAAAACACTGTTGGTTATTTAGTGTAAAAATAAGCAGAAAGTCTTAGCCTGTATGCTGACACCTACTGGTGAAGATGGAGTTATGCGCTAATTTTATTGGTAAACATGATGACCTCTACTACACTGTAAAATAAAATATATATTAATAAAAAAACTGGCTGCTGGGGTACCAGAAAATTACTGTAATAACACAGGGAAATACTGTCAAATAAATTAAAACTTGAATATACTATCATATAAAAAAAAGAACTGTAATTTTCTGTACAATTAACATATTTTTACATATTTTTAGAAGAAAAAAATTATAATAATTACTTTATAAATGTTTTAGTACAGATAATTACTGTTATTTTATTAAAACATAAATGAAAGATAATTCACATAAAAAAAAATAAAAAAAACATGACAAAGCGTTCTACAGAGAAACACCATTAATTTAGGCAGCTTTTCACATCAAAAGTAATTTGTGTAAAACTCCACCTAGGGCCATGAAGCCGGACTACAACAACAAAGACAAAAATCTAAAATGTTGTGGCGGGGAGTCTTACTGACATGCCCTGTAGGGCTGCAGTTATAAAATTGGATGTGTGGCTTGTGAATCCCTACTAGTCTTGAGGTGGTCTTCCCTCATGGTGGCCTGTGATTGGCCGCTCAGTCACAATAGTTTAAAAGGGACATACTTTTTTTTTTTACAGATAGTTTTGTTAAATTTGTACAGAATTGATTTTGTTATGTGTTCTTGTAAAATGAATATAATTTCATATCATTTTGAAATACAGAAAAAGAACAGAATTAATTGGGAAAACCATAGAAATAAAAATTTCCGCTAGTGGAGGTCTTTTTTGCTTTACATAACTAATAAAATATCGATCTCACATCAGTGTACATTTTAAAGCATAATTAAGATTATATAAACCACATGTTATTTACTGTATATTATCTATTTCTTGTTTTATTGGTTAGTGAACCTTCAAAACAAATGGTTTTGTGTCTTAATCCTGGCAGAAACACATCCCCGCGCTGCCGTTTATTTCAATCCATAAGCGCCATGTTCCTATGGGAACTTTTATCTTTCACCCCGCTGTTGAGATATGATAATTTGGATCACAGAACAGGAGATGGGGAAAATGCGGGAAAACGCTGGGCGCCTAAAAGACAGATAATCCCTTTTATGTTGATCCCACTGGGAGGTTTTTGTTGTGCTGGGATGCTTATTTGTTTTCCAGACAGAAGACGCTGTTTTAAAGTGACGCTATAGGCTTGTAGTGGAAATGACATTGACACAGAAGGCTTGTGAACAGGGGAGAGAGTGGTTGAGGGTGTATGTTCTGCAAGGGAATTGGGGGAATTCCAGAAAAGTCAATGTTGTGTGTGTCCAAATGGGCCTGTTGGAGAAGGCTATCTATCATGCAGGTCGCATTCATTGACAGGTGCCCCGTTTAGTTCCTGGCAAGCTAGACGATGACCGGCAGCGTTCAAAGGCCTCTGGCGCTCTGGGTTAATACACACATACACCCACACACACACACAGGTACACAGATATTTTAGTGTAGTGGACTGGTCTAGAGTGACTTGTTTCTAAAAGGGCCACAAAACCTCTCCCTAGTATCACGGGTTCTGTACTCCTGTAGTTGTGTAATGCTGTTGGTCCACCGCATGCATATTTGCTAGACGTGATCTTGCAGAACGAAGCAACAACGCTACTTCTCACGTGACACGCACATGTCACAAGTCCCTGGGCATGGGTAGGCGGGGGGGAAGGGTATGGTTGTTTCTGCTGGCTCAGGTCGAGTGAGGCGGGGTGTGGGGAGTGGTGTGTGTGTGTGTGTGGGGTGGGGTGGGTTGGGGGGGGGGGGGGGTAGAAGCTGCAAGC
>JAODTR010003944.1:0-12407 GCA_025399935.1 Amblyopsis rosae | reverse complement strand
ACAACACAGCTCTCAGGATCATAGGGACACACAAACCTCTCCACCACGATAAGGTGATGGTTCCCAGAGAGGTGAAATATATCAATCACAGGTAAATCTAATCTCAATCAGAGACATAGCCAGGTGTAATACTTTCAATTACACCAAACACAAAGCAGTAAAAATAATTCAGTTTATCTAGTGTGGATGCAGAACAAAAGAGAAAGAAATAATAATGTCTGGACAAGGGAGAGGGATAGTTGGGCCAGGTAGAGGAAGAGGACCAGGAAGAGGAGTAGTTGGGCTAGAACAAAGGAGAAGGAGAGGTAGGGGGAGAGGAGTAAGAATGCTTGGTAGTGTTCAAAGGAGAGCATACAGTTTTGCTGAAGATCGTATGGATGCTGAAGATTCATTGTGTGAATATAATCTGGTCACGCTCCATTGAGAAGTGTTCGCAGTCGTTACCTCCTACTGGGCGTAGACATCTGGTTACAGTTATTTTGAAATAATTTGACAGCCTTAACCAATCAGCATTGCTACAACTGTTTAGATCACCTCATCTAGCTCTACCACCATTTAGAAACATGCTTGACTTCAACATCATCTCACTGTAACCCACCCTGGGGTGGCTGTGAAAACGCTAATGCGAACAGGGTTTCTAGACTATGCTGTAATCTTAGCAATAATAAATTGAGCAGGGAGCAATTTGGGCGGAGCCAGGCTAGAAGATTGTACATTAGATTATGTAGATTACTGTAGAACAGAACTGTGCATTTTTGTTTACTATTTCCCTTCTGTTCCTTTTCTTTTGTTTAACTAAAATTGTGTATTTTTACACATACCAACAGCCACATAGGTTAGATTATTTGTTGATCACTGGCTGCACTTTCATGTTGCTAATAAAGCTTTTACTTCTTATACTCTATTTTACAGTATATTGCATAGGTGACATAACATTTTCCAAAGTTTACAAAATGCACGCATTTGACCCTTGAGCCAAACCTTGCATTTTGAAATGTAGAGTTAGTGTTTAATGAACAAGATGTGATTTTGACAAGAACGTTTAGTATTTTGCTAATTGTGTGAGGTAGGTGTGTTGTTGTGTTAAGAGTTTCGAAAAAGTATCTTCAATATAGGTAAGCGGTTGTTAGGTAGCGATAGAAACAAAACTGTAACTTTTGATTTGTCCTAAATATGGTCTTAATTCACTATTGGAGAATTCTCGTATACATTCATTATACTCCAGAAAAAAAAGTCACAGAACTGTGATTTCAGGCCTGGGAATGGAACTAACAGAGAACATTATAAATAGTCTCACAGCAATGCAAAGGGAACACCCAGAGCCACCCAACGCACAGATAAACCATGCTCGGGCTCTTGTGGGAAAATATCACCATTTAGTGAAATTTCTGTAAAACATTCAACACATTGTCACAGAGTCGGGCTCAGTCAGGCCTATAAGTCCAGCGAGCATTTCTAAGTTGCTGTTACGAATCTATTTCTAAGATGTTCACATCACTTTCCACTGTCTGCCAGGATATTACTAACTCCACATTAATGTGTGTGTGTGTGTGTGTGCGTGCATGTTTTAGGCTAGGTACCTGCTGGAGTGACATTACTTTCCCTAAAAGGAAGTGATGCATTAATAGTGAGGAAATGGAATGTCATGTCAGAGAACCGGAAAGTGTGACCTTAAAGGGGTTTCCGTGTGTGTGTATGTGTGTGTGTGTGTGCGTGTGTGTGTGCGTGTGTGCGTGTGTGTGCGTGTGCATGTGCGTGTGCTTGCACGTGCACGTACGTGAGTGTGATTACTGAGAACAAAGCCTTTTCGTTAGTAGCAGCAACAGAAATACAGCGGGAAAAACATGGATTGAAAAGTCTAATTGAAAATATATTGTAATTGCACCTGTAGTATGTTTAAGAATGACTACTGTAACCAATATACTGTACAGTATGTATCCTAAAATATGTATCAATATATCAATCAAAATAATTTCATAGTTATTCCTAACAATAGTTCCTATTGTTAGGAACCATTGTTCAGTTTTATGTAACACGGGGACTTGTAAAGGAGGAGAAACTCTCCACCTGAGTCACGGGACCGAGCTGAACGTACCTTACACGCAAAAGGCTAATAAAGTTTGTGACCACGTTGAGTGAAATACTACGAAGAGAGTACCAATATTGTGAAGAGGGAACAGACTTTAACAATAGTAATGACTTATTTCTAGAACATTCTGTAAAAACTATATTAATTGACACAAGAGATTTAAACATAATGCAACAGCATATTGTCGTCATATGTATTATGAGAGTTGATACAAGATTCAATTACTTTTATAGATGATTTTTTTTTGGCAGTGTCACTTTTAGTCAAAACATGTTTTAGCCTGTATATACAAGAGAGATGCTGGATTCATTATTCTGAAAGCTACAGAATCCTTTGCAGCGGCTCGTGTGTTTGTTGTTGAGTCTTTGTGTGGAGAGAACATGCTTGTTCATGTTATGCTTTACACTAATGCATACATACATATTTCATCCATATGTTGCCATGTGGAGGAAATATCATTATATTATCAGCAAGCTAAATTGCAATCAAATATCTTAGCCAGTAATAGAATAGTATCCACATGAAGGCTCCCTGACAAGATACGTCACCCACCAATTTTTTAAACATAGATTTTTACAAACATCATCAATGCAGTTTTACAGTTTCATTATGAATATAATGACCTAGACAATTCTACGTGTAAATAATTAGTTTAAATAAATGTATCCCCATTCTATAGTGTTGTGTTAAAGGTACCAGGATGATTGCGGGGGCGACAGCATGCCCTGGGATAAGACATGTCAGGCAAATGATCCTAGATGTGCAGCTGTCAGTCTCCATGTCATATGACTTTTGTTGAGCCCTAGAGGCTATAATACCTAGAGATGGAAGAGCTCACCACTGCTATTTATAGTAACAATCAAACCTCATGTACGCATGTATGTATGCTTTAGTGTAAAGCTAACGTGTCTTTCTGGGTGAGGGGCGTGGGCTTTCACATTAGCTTTCACACATATTACGTTGTGCGGATTCACATTATACATTTGTTACGCATGCAATTTTCTAGTCAGTCCACTGCTGACTAAAAAATACATTCAAATTTCCACTTAAGGTGTATTGTGGTTGGACAGATTAGATTAGCGAGATATTCCGATTGAATGAAGGGTGAAACCAGGAATGGTAAATGAGAAGGAAGTGTCACCTCCAATACTGGAGTGAAAGAAGAGAAGGAGTTAAACAGACAAATTGGACTGCTTGCTGGAATGGAAAAGGGCAGGTAGATGGAATTCATTTCAAAATTCCATAAATGCTGTCGGTTGTTGAGAGCATGTAGAAACTAGAAAATAGAGGAGAGATTCCATTCCAACAAAGAATGCAATAGTCCGAGCTGTGCAGTGAGACAAATAATGTGAATGGTTTGTCACATGAATGCTACTGAGACTAGATTTACCATTGACAAATTGAACCCTAGATGATCTCCACCTTCAACCATGGGAAGATAAACGGTTTGGCTAGGACAAAGCGAAACCACATTGGAATTCCATCTCCAGGGACGACCATGTTGTCAGGTAAAAGTATTGTGTAAGTTGTGAATGTGTGTGTGTGTGTGTGTGTGTGTCTGTGTGTTTGCTCAGTTACATTTCCCCAGACAAACAAATGAAGTCTAAATGCCAAAGTTGTGTATATCCAGTATAACAATTGGTGTGCACTAAAACTTTATTATAAGGTAAAAATACCAAAATGCCAAATGTGGCCCAACTGACAAAGACATAAACATCTAAAAGTGTGATCTATTGATCGGTATCTTTAGCTTGTGGTTTAGGGAACATTCAAAGCAGGCCTAAATGCTTTCATTTTCTCATCTCTGTTAACTCTCTTCTCACCCTTCTTAAATCCCCGGCAGCTTTTGCTTTTCATCGCCGCTCTGACTTTTACTTGTAAATGGCGAGACAATAGACTGCAGCTGTGAGCCTCTAAAATGCGCTGGAACGCCACAAAAAGCTGCAAATGGCTTCAATTAGGCTGTCACGTGCTAATAAAACTAGTTAAAAGAAAGCCAACTATGCAAATCATCATTAGAGGACACTCACCCCCTCAACACACACACACACACACACACACACACACACACACAATGTGGTGATAAACACCTAGAAGGCATTGCAGAAGAAGAAACTAACCCCACGCGCACATACTGAATACAAACACACATATGTGCACATGCACACAAGCAAGAAATGCAGATGATGACAAAACACAAAACACATGCAGACCCATCAGCTCACACAATTAGCTCTGAATATTGTCTGAGGGATACGGCTATGGTCAAATACATCTCACACAGACAGCAGTGCTGCTTTTGCATTCCCACCTCTCGGCGGTTTTAGTCCCGTACTCTCTCTGTCATAAAAACCTGTAGTTGCCTCAATCTGAGGCAACGGCCAAAGAGGTTCACGTCTCATCACACACACACACACACACACACCCTTGTCTTGCCCGTAAATGCGCATGCTTGTGATTGAATATGCACCAACACTAGTCATTCTTGTTGAACACTATATGCACCAGGGTGAGAGGTACACGCTTTTCACACGCATCGATACATGCTTGTGGTTCAGTGATGCACGTGGTGTCTCTATGACTCAATCATTACACAGAGAGGTTTGTAAAACAGAACCAGAGAGGAAAATATCAGGCAGAAGTTATGCAGGAGCATTTATTCAATGGTAAGACTGTAAACACATGTGAAAACAATAAACTATTCATATTAGATCACTGTGGGGCCGAAAACACACACTATACAGGGCAGGCCACAAAGGAGGTGATGATGATGATAAATCACATTTCTCATCAATATACTGTATAGAGGAAGCTTCAAATCCTAATGCTGATATGAAACTTCCTCTTTGCGTGCGTGTGCGTATGCGTGGTGCGTGCATATGTGTGCGTGTGATGGGATGAGAGAGAGTCTTTGCTTTAGGCTCTGATGTCGTGCGTGTGCGTGTGTGCGTGGTGTGTGCGTGTGTGCGTGGTGTGTGCAAGGGCTTTTCTGTGTCTGTGACTCTAGAGGGTGAAGCCTCAACTTAACTGAATCAGCCACTGTAAACTAATACACTTTTTGTCATATTCAGTAAATATCTTTACATTTTTCAAAAGTTGCACTAAATATACAGTATTGCTCCCATATCTGTTAATGAAGCAGATTGATATTCAAAACAATGTGTGAAGATAAAATGAAATGTTTATGTTGGCAGCAAAAACCATATTTGATTTGCAGAAGGTTTCACAAGGTTACACACTACTGGTACAGGGACATTAAATTAGCATTGTCAACTTTGCAATTGCTCAATTCCTCTGTATTATATTAACAATTAATTATTTACAGTCAAACTCCCCCTCTCTCTCTCTCTCTCTCTCTCTGTGTCGTGCCTTGACTTGACTGCTGCTGTTGCTTGGCAAGTGTCGCTGTGCCGAGAGACTTACAGCAGCATTCACCAGTGATATATTACCCTAATGACCTGAGAGAAGCTTTACAACCAGAGGAGGAGAGCAGTTACATCCTTTTCACTGCATCATGTTTTCCCGGGCGTTCTATGCCAACATTCTCGGCCTCATCATTCATGTGTGGCAGCAGCTGCCAGTAGCATGTGAATAGTGCCAATGCCATGTGTGTGTGTGTGCATTTTGAGGTGTGCTGTGTACATCAGCACTAAGGGAATGGGTATGAGGTGGATGGGGGGGGGGGGTATCTATGTACAAGACCTATAGAGGTATGGCCTGGGAAACATACACATACAACGCTTTGGGATCTAGGGAGAAGGTTTGGGAAATATGTCACTTTGCATTCACAGGCAGCGGATGCCATTGTGCCGGTTAGTATCGTTGTCATTATAAATTATTGTATTAGGTGACTGGTCAGGTACAGGCCTGTCCATCTAATTAGATGTGTTGTCATTCTAAACATTAATTTGTTACAAACATTACACACTACAAACCAAACACACATAATACAAATGCAACCAAAATTAAACAATAGATGTGCAGGGTTTGAAAACAAAATAAAATAAAAAGAATAATGCAATGTGGGAATCGAAAATTTTTTATTTTAACAAAATGTCCAGGTGTTTTTGTTAACATATGGATAGATTTAGTGGCACCTGGAAGATAATCTTAACGTGGTCCAAATGAAGCTTCAGAACTCACAGACGGAGGAGCTTTAAAGACCCTTGATTGATTGCAACACTCAGAACACATCCCAGACCACTGTTCCAACGGCCCCCTGACTGTAAGGATGATAATCCCGCACACATTTTCTTCACACATACCAGCAAAACAGCTGTTCCTCATTTCATGATTGACATATTTGCGTCTCATCTGAGGTTTTCCGCGTCTTGCAAACTCCGCTCTGCTTTTTCCTGTGGAGCGTAGGCGGGAAGCAGTTGAATGCAGTCCTCACCGTTGGTTACCGCTGCTCCAGTGGCTAAAATGCTGCCTGAAAGACAAAACAAAGAGGCAGGCCTGAAGAAAGCTGAACTCATATCTCATAAAACACATCTGGCCTTACAGATGCTGTCACACACATGCACCATCCACAGCTTGGTTACCTGGCTGCGACAGTGGGAATCCCAAAGGACAATGGCACTATAATGGTGTGTGTGTGTGTGTGTGTGAGTGAGTGAGTGAGTTAGAGAGAGAGCGAGATGATGAGAGAGATGGCAGTTTTAGTGAGGGCCAGGCAATGGTCTTTAGGGTTGACTTTTTATGACCTTATCCTATGGGGTTCAGTGCCACTCATTATATTAAGATGGAATTTACAGCGCTATTGCAAATGGACAGATGGGGGTGACACCCAGGTCACGCACGACCATACAGACACCCAAACCCATTCACAGCACTGTCATTGTGTTTGTGTTCAAGCCAGGCCACAGAAGACCAACAAACCTGTCCTCACCAGAGCAGTCACTATCTTTGACAATTACATTTTCACATTAATATATGTTGTTGCTATGCATCATGTTTTAACTTATAACAGATACAAACATGTAGTGTAACAAGTGTTTATATTGTTTCAGTTTTTCTAGTATTTTGTATGTTTTTAAGTAAGTATTAAAGTAAATGTCAATGTATCACTACTACTGATTCAGTCTACTGCTTGTTCATTAAATCCTTACCTTTCATATTTTTGATTCTATACCTGCAAGGTATTTTAAAAGAGATATCAGCAGAGATAATAATACAATATTAGCATTACAGTATTAAAATATGATGTGATGAAAGCCACTAGAAAATGTGTGGATTAAATGCCTTGCTCTCAAAGACAGTGGGAGCAGGATGGTCTAGGGTGTTGGGCTCCCAGCCGAAAGGTCATGGGTTCAAACCCTGGTGTTGACCTACCTGTAAGCATCCTTGAGCAAGATGCCTAATCCCTAACTGCTCCTGGTGGTTGGTTGCGCCATTGCAAGGCAGCAATCGCCATTGGTGTATTAATGTGGGTGTGACTGGGTGAATGTGAGGCAAAATACTGTAAAGCGCTTTGAGTGGCCGAAAGGTTAGAAAAGCGGTAAATAAATGCAGTCCATTTACCAGTGCTGTAGTCTGAATGCCCAGCTCAGAGTCATTGTGGTTTCTTGTCTTTATGTAATGCAGGGTTAGTGCTACTGAACATTCATTGTGTCAGATCTGAATGACTAGAGCAGACCTTCTGCAGTAACTAATGCACTGATCTGTGCCCAAAGATAGCCATGTTGTCCGCAATTAAAGGGATTGGCATCTTGGTGTCAGAATATTGCTTCACTGAATATCACATCAAAACACATCAAAACACAGGGTCAGTTACCGTAATGATACCAACCTCATATCAGAGCAAGTGCAAGCACCTGAGTGACAATAGTGTAACATGTAAGTATAGTCCTTGAGCTGGTATCATTATAAGATGGAGGTTTGCAAAATACAGTATAGATACCATTTCCTCAAAACTACAGTACAGTGTGTGTGTGTGTGTGTGTGTGTGTGTGCGTGCGTGTGTGTGTGAGTCACAGCATGTACAGGTAGATGGAGAAGCTCCCACAGGCATGCAGGCCAATGGGTTTAATATGGTTCCATGGATCTTGCATGCCGGAGAAAAGGCTGTATTGTGCCCTGCTGCTCAGCAAGCACACTTTTCCCACAGAGCTCAAACACACGCGCGCGCACACACACACACACACACACACACACACACCGTCACTTACACTTTTCCCACAGTGCTTTGTGCTCTCAGGGGAGTAAATTGCGGGTAATCCAGGGCAGCGGATTCAGACGCACCAATTACACCTGAGAGAACAGCTTGGGAACCTAAACACGCACACACACACACACAACCACACAAATATATGAAGACACACAAGGACATATGTATGTGGTACACACTCAAAAGCATAGTAACGCATACCTGCATGCACACACACACACACACACACACACACACACACACACACAAACACAAGCATTATTGTTCCACGTTTTGCACACTGCTCCCTCTGTCACGAGCGCTGAGCACATACAGTACAACAAATACACAATAAACGCCCATATTTGCTTCCTATTTCTGCCCGTCTCTCTTACATACACGTGCGGACATGACAAAATGCGTAACTAGAAACAACACACACACACACACACACACACACGCTACGCTGACAGACCATCCACCTGTCAACACCACAGCAAATGAACTGACATCAAACACCAGTGAGTACATGCTTAGACATGTAGAGGACACAATTTGACTGAGGAAAGAGAGCAACGGGAGACAGGGGGCTGGAGAATAGGTAGAGAAGGAAACGAGAGATGGCTGGAAGTGAAGATTCGGTTGCTGCAAGTTAGTGCATTAGATTGGTTTATTTTAGAGCCCTCCGAAGAGAAATGCATCCCGATCCTTGTTTCACATACACATGCCAAGCATAATTGACAAATCATAGACCTGTTTGTACAGACACAATGAATGCAGAAGTGAACTTCTGTTAAACCCTCAACTCTGTATAGCATCCTAACCTCAGGCCTTCGTCATGATTTTAACCCCTTGTTTGCAACAGGACTGGCAAATCATCCACGTATTCATCCACAATTTACTTCCATTGTTTATATGTAGCAGACATAAACTTCCAACACTGATTAGCTTCTCTGCTGCTAGTAATTATTCTTACATCAGGTTGTTGCTGTTCAATTTTATTTACAGTAAGATATATTTAAATGTACAACCTAAAATGTAAGATGAGAATACCTTATACCAGTATATAGTTATCAACTTATTTGACATTGTAACAGATCGTTGCAATTGTTGATTGTTGGTCTAATGTGTTGGTCTAATGTGAATGAAAATGTCTGTACTGTATGTGGACTTACAGTAGGTTGATGTAAGGAAGCTACAGAATCAAGGATTAGTAGTAGTCCACCTTCAGATGTTATTATTAAAGGCATTCATCATATTAAAGTAATTCTTGCTAACAGTATCGCTTTGCGGCCCTTCCCGTCCGCGGGGCCAGCACACACATCGAAATGCATTGTGAAGCAAAGCGTGGTGCTACGGCTTTGTTTATACGAGCAGTGTTCGCCACTTTGTTTATGTTACTATTTACAGAGCCAGGGCTGTGTAGAAGTATCAAACACATTTTTCAACACGCACATAGAACAGTAAGCTAGCGAAATGCAAGAAGATATATGTTGAATTTGACAAAAAGTGTATTAGCTAACATTTAGCTTGCGATAGCTGACTTTATGATTTATTTATATTTATATTTCGGTTGGTTTGAGAACCCTGGCAGCTGTCCATGGACAGGTGGCACAGTTAAGTGCAGGTGAGCTTGGTCAGTGGTTGAATTAGAAACAGCTGTGACCATTTACAACTTTCCCTCCTTTCTTTGTCTTCTGGAGACCCAAACCTCACACAGTGATTTGTCAGTGGCCCCCAACACTCCTTGATGCCATTACAGGTAATGACGCTGAACCAATGTGTGTGTAAGTGAGCATGTACTCTCTGTGTGTTTGTGTGTGTTTGTGTGTGTGTGTATACAGTATGTGTGTGGGGGAGGGGGGGGTGGCATAATGCATAACGTCCAATATAGAACATATGAAATATAACAGGAAATAAAAAGAAAACATTTGTTGATTGAGGAAGAGATAATAAGACAGGAGGTATGCAGTCAAGTCTAAACATCTTGGTTGGGGATATTTATATACATTTTGCACATTAAACAACATCTTGGGCACATTAAACCCAAGATCTACACCGGTGCAGATTTTGCATCGGCCTATATTTCGTATCATATCTTCAGAATGGTAAAAGCTAGAAGCTCATTCTGCTGAAGAGATTGGTATATAGCTTGTCTTTTATGCATAGTAGAAGCTCCACAACACAGCGACAAATTTGGACATAAAATATGCCTTGCATAATGGATTCTCTTAATTTTTTGCTAAAAACAGCATAAATGATAATATGGATATAGAAATAGAAAATAGCATACCCAGAGCTTATAAAAAAAGCTCATTCACAAATAAAATTCAACTAGTTCAATTAATTTTGCATATTTATTGAGCTTAGAAGAGTTTGGAAGTTAGTCAAGACATGGAGGAATCAAAATACTGTATGTCTTCGAAACAAAACTACACACATCCTCTACATAATAAAAAAACAAAACAATTTGCATTTTAAAATCCTAAACAGTGTGGAAATTACCCTAATTGTAGCTGGGAGGGTGCTGATATCAGATACATATATAACACTTGATTATACCTATTACAGAAAAGCTTTTAGATGTCATAATATTAAAGTATGGCCGGTACGGTGAAAACCGGCAAAAAGACTCTTAGGGTTAATTATATACAGCATCATCATCATTTTACCACCTTCTTCAACTGTCTGTGTTTTGCTAACCAAATTGTACAACTGTTGCAATAGACCCCCTGCGGACTTGATTTGATGGGTCAGACAGACAGCAGCCTCTCCTTAAGACCCTGGTTAAGCAAAACAACAGTGCCAGTGAAAACAGAGGCATCTCTGGCCTCAACTTATTGCCTGCTGTTATCAGCATAGAGGGGGCCTGAGTCAGCTCTGTACTCCTGCATTAAGAAGCCCGTGATAGCCAGCCAGACACCTGATGTAGACCAGCTGGCCCCCATCATGGCCCGGACCGCTCAGCCAGGACTCTAACTGGGTCATAGACAAGCCCAGCGCCGTTCTGATAGAGGATCTGGTCTAGGCCAACGCTCACTGCTGCTACCAGTTAGTTAAAACCCTGGACGCTGTTCGCATTACAGCTGTTCATTTGTAAAGCTAACCAACAGCAATGAAAGCTCTTTTTCTCTCTCTGTCTGTGTGTGCGTGCGTGTGGATGTGTGCCTGCGTGCGCGCGCGTGTGTGTGTGTGCGTGTGTGTGTGTGGGTGTGTGTGTATGTGTGTGAGTGTGATTAGGACCCCTGACAGGTACATATTAGCTCTGTAACTGATCTCAAGGGTGTTTTCCTGTCTGTCAGGGTCCACTGCTCAGTGAAAGTTTAAGCTAGCATAGCACGTTGTTAGCACGCTAACACACCTCCTCTCTGTTTCATTCTTTTTGTCTCGCCCAAGTTTTCAGTCTTCCTGCACAGAGATGCGTTAGCCTCGAATTTCCACAATACACATTAATCACACTAAACTACAACTTCACATGTATTCTCAAAAGCCACATTCAAATCCAAAATGGGGTGAATGAGATTTCCACTTTTCATTTCTTTCTGGATGTGAGAGTAAGCAAAATGAAACTAAGTCTTTTCATTTGTCAAGAAATCACCATTGATTCAAGGGACCATTTAAACAACAAAGGGTGTAAGACATTGAACCAAACCCAGTTCTAACTCTATTCCTGTGGGACCATCCTGATCTCACAATATCCAGAATTTGTTCCACTCTGTCTGGAAACTAGAACAAATAGAACAAATGGCCAATAAGCCTTCATATGAGTAGTAGATCATGTCGGCAACAAGAAGTGCACGTGTCAACAACAAAAATTGTTGTCAAATGTATATTGTTCTGATTAGTTGAAGAATGGCGGGTTGACACCTGTTTGGACACCCCCGTTCTCCCCAAAAATTTGACTGATGTTGCTGCCCGTCCACAGCCTAAAGTTATTTTCAATTAGCGTACCAAACCACACCCCCTGTGAGACCATCACAGGCTATTTGTCAATGTTGGCGGGCACCAACATAAAACATTTAGTGAAATTGAGTTGCCAGTCACAATTTAATGTGTTGAAGAAAAACACAGAGGGCACACCCAAAAACAGATGACAACCCAGATAGCAAAAGGATCCGGACGGATCCGGGGCGGGCCCGCTTTCGAGTCTGCACGTCCGCCAAAATGTCT
>JAODTR010003943.1:0-12407 GCA_025399935.1 Amblyopsis rosae | reverse complement strand
GGTGAAGATGAAGATGCCATGACATGCAGAGATAATTACATGCTAGTTACATGCAGTTTAGATAATTAACCATCATTTCACCTTCGGTTCCTTACATGCTATTGGATAGCCTATATATATTATTATTGTTATGTACTGTAGCGTGTGGAGTTTTACTGGGTGTTGTATCCTAATTCCTGTCAAGGGAGCAATAAATTAAAGCTGGACTCATAAAGTTGACCCATATCCATATCATATGGAGGGTTGACCATTTGTGTGATAATCCCCGCCCCACACACACACACACACACAATTCAGAAGACCTACAGTATATCAGATAATAGAACCAATTATTGGCTGAGTTGATTGATGACATGCCAAGGAGATGCAATATAAATGGAGACACTTTACTATTACAATCCCAATTACAGTTTTACATTGAGGACAGTGCTTTATTGGTGTCTCTGTACTCACATGCTGTCATCTCTCTAGGTCAGCTAGGGGTTGTGAACATTTGACTTGATCAATTTGTGAAAATCTAGGGACCCCCCCTCTCCCCCCTTTCTTCCTCGTCTTGGAGGTTCTCCGAGGAGCCTCCCTGGACGCTTTACACTTTGCGTTGCCACGGCACTGAACCTCATCACTGGTTCCGCTCCAAACAGACCCAGACCAGACCAGGCATTCTCCCTCCTGGCTGTCTGCCCGTCTATTTGGAGGTGGCACAGCGCGGCACAAAGCTAGCAGATGAATGCCAGGCTGCAGGCTCTAAGCTGGTATATGGCCAGACTGCTAACGACGTACGTAGGGCCTGCACTATTTGGTGCCATGGTTACCGGGAATGTCAGAAAAACTGAGATTATTTCAGCTATTGAGCGATAATGCACAATTGTGTGTTTATTTTATTCCTATGCACAATGATACGGTAATAAGGCCACTTAATCTCCACTGTCCCCAGTGGCGCCAGAGGATGGAATTACAGAACATTGAGAATTCATATCCCCTGTTGCCCAGAAGGCAATTATCCCCCCATCCCACTGGCAGAACAATACAATCAATCACTGTAATTTCATTTGATCCTTTGGCTGCTGCCTGTTTTCTGCAACAGTGTAATAAGTTTAATCTTTATCATGCGCTTATCAAAGGCATAACAAATAGACAGGGCCTCCGTACGCTGAATGAATCACAGAGATGGGTAAAGATTCGCTCTCAAATCTAGTTATTCCTGGGCCACGGTCCCAAAATGCATTTCATACTGTAATAAAGAGGAGGAGTGAAGACGAAGAGCATAAACAGTGAGGGAAGCTGAGTGAAGAGCTCTACACACCTTCGTCGCTGATGTGCTCTAGCCCTCAATGGACTTCCAATTGACCGCCCAACACCAAAATGGAAGCCCACTCTATCTGACACTCCATGCTCTTAGATCCTCTTAGAACTGTACAAGCTAATGTGCAGGTGGTATGTTGCGAGAGACAATATACACTTGATAATGCATTGATATACCTACATGAGGTCAAAGCTGCCTTATGGTGAAATTTCTCATTGTTTTACTGTGTGTTAGGTTCTCCAGACTGTCGTTGTTGGGAGACTTACTTTCATATAACGCTGTAGTCTTTAGGCGGGCCAGCTGTAAAAAAAAATTCAAATGCTCGATAGTCTCCGGTGAACCTCAAAAGCCACACGCTGTTCGTCTATTCAAAGATCAGAATTAGACCCATTATTTAGTATCAAACGAGACTCTTGTTTTGACGCGGTACAAATCTAACTGCTGGCAGAGTTTGAACCGTAATTAACTTGGGCTGTAAATTAGATGCGCTGCTTGTTGAGTGTTAATTGCCGAGGATTTATTGAGGCAAGTAGGGGAGGGAACCGAGAGAGGAAGGAATGGGAGAGGGGTGGAAGGTTGCTCCCAGACAAATGTAACACGATTAACAAATGATTGCTATTACAGGGCAAAATTCTGTCGACGAGCAGGATTGGCTTCTTCCCAAGCGACGCTGTCAGGCCCTGCCCGTGTGTAAGTGTACATATTCTACCCATCAGCCACCTTGATGTGATTATCACACATTTTGTAGACGATGACCTTTATTGACGTCTGCAATGCCTACACTGAAGTCTTTTCTCTTGTTCTAAGAGGCCTAATTTGGAGCCATTAGATGTGGATAGAATATTGCATTACCACAAATGACCTTCGCCCTTTGCTATCGACTCCTGTAACTAAATGAAATAACCGTAGTTTTTCTCCACTCCAGGTTCCAAAACCCGTCGATTACTCAACCCAGCTCTGGTAAGTGATGAAAACCAATTTCCATTGACTGATAGCAGTATTCACAAGTAATTCTTACTCTGTGATATCGATTGTATTGGATTTTCCTATCCTCGCGTTCTGGGTGATTAAACATCATGCATGTTTTGCCGTGTTTGGCCGAGCAGGTTTGCAGGGCCTATGGAGAGATACCAGGCAGAGGTTGAGCTATTGGACCGGGAGAGCAGCACCTACCTGGTTCGACACAGGAGTAAGGAATGTACAGAGTACGCTATCAGCATCAAGTGAGTATCTGGCTATCTCGTCTCTGCAGACAAATATTGAGAGAAGGGTTTCCTTGGGTTTCTAAGCACTTAAATAAATAAAATATTTTATAAAAAATTAAATAGCAAGCTGCATTTTAACACACACACACACACACACACACGCACACATACTGTAAATATAAGGCCCACACCCATGTAAATGGTTGTTTTATCGTCATGCTATATGCCTTTCTGGCCTTTTGAGATGCAACATTGCCTCTTTTAATGAGTAAATATAAAGTATTTAAGGGTACTTCAAAGTGTAGTATCTCTAAAAATAATATCTCTTCTCCTCAGGCTATGGCAGCGACGCGGGATTATACTACATGTGGGCGGGCTCTAATCGTTTTTGGAGGGAAAGGCTATTTAGTGGGAAAAGCGTCGCTCCACTCCATTTGCTAGGCTGGACTGCATGGCTAGCAATCCTCTGTTTAATGCTTTGATGCGATGATCTGCAATTGATCTTGAATGCCCTAATTATAAATGCTAGTCCAACTGTTTAAGATCATTATTGGGATATTATAAATCCAAGATAATGGAAGACACCCTCAGAGAGTTCTTTCAAAGTGTTACGGGGGCTGTCTACCAACAGTTATTGTGGTCAATTTAAATAGTCAGTTTGCGTTGTGTGTGTGTGTTTGTGAGTTATATATTACTTTTATTCATTGCATTTAGTGTGAATTCTGAAGGTTCATGAATTTTCCTTGAACACCTTGCATCTATTCTATGAGTTCATGATTGAGTATGAAATCTGTTTTCATGTCTGTGAAACAAAAAAAAGGGTTAATTTAATGTCATTTAACAGACTGCGTGTCTGTCTGTCTAGTGTTTAGTTGCTAGTGCCAGACGTGATGAGGAGGCATGTATAGTACATGAGCAGACCCATGTCTAATTCATCCTCCACAGGTTCAACGATGAAGTCAAGCACATTAAGATTTTAACCAAGAATGGCTGCTTTTACATCGCTGAGACCCGTCTGTTCAAGTCTGTGCTGGTAATGGTTTAATGCACTTTATTATCATCCCCAAGCTATTGTGTTTATCAATAACTTAATGTGTTTAATACTTCTATGCTTTTGTAATACTGCAAGGAACAATAGACTGAAAATGCATTGTGTGACAAAATTGTAACTGTCTAATAATAATACTTCTGCAGACACCACCACATCACATAATAAGCACATAAAACAGGCACCATCTGCTTAGTTTTATTACAGTATTTATATTTC
Organism: Amblyopsis rosae; assembly: GCA_025399935.1. NCBI lineage: Eukaryota > Metazoa > Chordata > Actinopteri > Percopsiformes > Amblyopsidae > Amblyopsis > Amblyopsis rosae. The sequence continues at coordinate 8,632 of JAODTR010003943.1, read as the reverse complement.
TAGTCGCCGGCCTCCAGTAACCATGTTAAAGTGTGTGTGATACATGGATTCTGTCTGTGACATTTCAGCAGTAGGGTTCCATCACTTTTGCAGGCTCTAGCCTGCCAATCCATTTTTCGCTTTTATGCCTGAACAAGGCCCACCCCCCCATGACACCCCCTCTATATTGACTTTGGTTGACTTTTAACATCAATACAGACGACATGTTTTCATGTTTGCCTGCGTGTGTGTGTGTGTGTATTGGCGCAGGACTTGGTGGACTACTACCAGCACCACTCTTTGAGGGAGGGGTTCCGGAGCCTTGACACCTCTCTGCAGGTGCCATACAGAGAGGCAGCCATCGGTAGCACAGCGGCCAGATCCATTACCCAGGCCGGGATTGGTGAGTTACGGGTCCCAAGGTGTCACTCTCAGCTCTGACAGGAAAAAACACAGCCTTCAGCTCAGGCCAGGGCATGGGGGGGATGATGTGGAACAGTTAGAAAGGATTTTTAGCGTTTGCTAGGAGAGTTTTTAGCGTTAGCATGGAGAGTCATGTTGGTCAGTTGTTGCTAAGGAATAATGTAAAGCAGTATGGTTTCAAAGCTGGAGTTACTACGCCAGAGTATATGTACAGACAATTTATCAACTTTTTCCTTTAATAATATAATTTTTAATACGCTATTCTGCCTGCTGAAGAAACACAGGATTGCAAGTTGCGCTTTCCTATTCTTCCTATTATTCTATGCTTTCCATGCATATGCATTGATGGGAGGGTCGAGGGGAGTGTCACGCAAACAACTGCGATGCAAAGCGCAAGTCGGTTTTGCGATTAAAATTCTCTGCCTCTGAAAAGCAGTTAGTGGTTTTCTATGAACAGGGGAAGCAAGCAAACGGAAAGATTAACCTGAGCAATACGAAGACGCAGGCCATGGAGAGACATGCTGAAGGATTTGATTGCTTGCGTGTTTAAAAATGTTAATTCCACTTCTTTCATTGTGGGGTAGAATTATGCCCTATATCTCTAGGTTTGACGATACATACTGCATAGACAAGTAGGTTATTTATAAATAGGTCTAGCCTTCTTCGTGATCGTTAAACTTGTTTTCTTTTAGTGAGTCTGCTGTTTTATTACTTTCGGGAGCCGAAACTTACGGATATGGCTGGAACACAGACCATACTACTGGTACCAGTTTCCGGCAAGTTTTAGAGGGCGGTGCCAAGTGCAGATTACGTGATTTTTACATCCATCGTAAAAAAAGCGATGGCACAGCGTGCGCTATCAGCGTTCTGGCTGCGCTCACTTTTACGTTGTGTTCGCTAACGTACATACATGAGGCCCATAGTGCTTAATTATGTAGCAAACTCCTTTTTGACGAGAAAAGTGTTTCGATTTTGACGATTATGGTTGCCTTAAAAAAAAATATATATATATATATAATTGTATTGTGTGTCAGATTTAAACTTTGCAGAACTGTGCAATGATCTCCCAGCAAGCATTATTTAAAAAAAACAACACTACAAAGCATTTTCTAAGAGACACTCTAGTGGAAACGGCAGTTAATACCCAGGACAGATCTGTTTTTGGAGTGTGAGGCATGCAAGACATATTTAACGCAGCATAATGAGCAAACATAACTGTAGTTCCCTTCAGAAGTGCAATGCACTGTCACACTCGACTGGTGCATTTTGTAAGATAGATCACTTTCTGTGATTCATCTTGTGTCGTATGCTATTTATCTTTACAGGAGTAGAGTAAAATGCAGTGCTCTGTGTGTTATGTACATTTATTCATGGCTGGTGTTTATACCACAAGACAGTTTTTAGATCTCTCAGATAAAATGTCATTCAACAAAAATAAACCGAAAGTGGTTTAGATTTTATGTAAAGTGTTCTCAAATAAGCAATACAGCTTCACATGTAATGATGGTGGACTTTTCACTGTAGAAAGCTGTCACATAACTACACTGTATATTTTTTCTATAGATTCCTTCTCTCTCAGATTACTTAACCTTAAAATAAAAATGGCTTCTGTAAGTGAAAGTGTGAATACAGCTCTAAACTTTCAGTTTAACACCCACCATGATCGAGGAATTAAGTGGATAACATCAGCGTGAGGTTGCTACAGGGGGTTTAACAAACGTTAAATGTGGCTTTAAGGCAGTTTTGTTTAATATATTTTTCACACTGAATAAAAGTTTAGCCAAGGCCTTCTACAGTCTACTTGGTTGCACTCTTATCTCTTTAACAGTAATGTCTCCATCATGAGGGGTAAACCTTGGTGTGAGACTGTGAGATGGACAGCACTGAATAAGTGCATTGTTATGCCTCAGCTCGCTTTCTGTGACTTTCAAGTCAGAGAGAGAGAGGAGGCTGAGAATGATGGATAGATTGACTGACATATGAAACAAGCTAGGCAGAGAGACGTGGGGGGGCTTTGCCGAGAAGAGGAGACAGGAGGTGGGTGAGGGAGAGACACCAGAGACTACATAAGAGGGAGCAATGGAGAGACAGAGAGGGGACAGAGAAGAAAAAAAATGAAGACAATAAAAAAAATGAACTAAGAGAGGGAACAAAGATAGAAGAATGAAAATGGATGATAGAACAGAGGAGAAAAAAGATGAGCAAGAAAAAAAGAGGAATGCTCAGAGAGAGAGAGAGACTGTAGCATACAAAGGGTGGCGCGTTAGCTAGCACAGCTCAGCTAGCACGGTGGATTTAGTACTATAGGTTTCCCAGCCAGGGCCCCGTTGCCCCAGGCAAGCACTGGGAGGCTGACGCTCGCAGCGCTCCCCTCCGCGCGCCACTCAGCTCCACCGCGGCGTCACAATTTTCCTGACAGGACATGACATTTCACTTGGGCTGGTGGCACAGAGCCAGTGTGACAGCTGCCTGATGACATATACCTGGGGGACACGTCTCAGTCCAAGGACGGGGCTGCACACATTTTATTTGTTTGAATGACTGTTTTATTTATTTATTTAGCTTTTTTTTGTGTGTGTGTGTGTTTATTTTGTTTTTGAGGGTTTTTTTACCCAAAAGACAGATGCAAAAAAAACTGAGAAAACTTTCCCCAAATTGGGCGTGATGTAAAAGCACAGAAACCAGCTGGAGGTAAACTCACTCCACTTTGAGAGCTGTATTGTAAACAGCCTCCGCCTGGCAACAACAGCTGGTTCTCAGTAGAGGCGGAATGAAAGAGACAAAAGGCGCTACAAAGTGAAAGTTACCTCTTTTGTGTCTGCTGGAACGCGCCAACCCGCTCTGCGCCTGTCCCCCTGTCTCCTTCAGCAGGCGACGGACCTTCAAAGCCTCACAGCGCCTCCTTCAGTGGAGAAGGAGAAGGGGAGGGAGTTGAGGGGGGGTCCTTGACAGAACCGATGCTACCTTGGTGCATTCTGGGATTTGCTTTATTGTCGCTCAGTCCTCCGCCCGTGGGCTTGGTGTGGGCGCGGCATGTTTTTCTCTCTCTCATTCATGTGCAATAAACAGCCTCTGTAGACAGACGGGTGTCATGCTAAACAGTCAATAGAGAAGACAATAGCCCCTAATATAAGCTAGGCTTATCTCCATGTTGTGCATTTACATACCTAAACAAGTATGTACATACTGTACATATGATTTTGTGTACATGTTTTTTTTTGCGCATGTGTGTGTGCAGGTATGTGTGCCATTTGCACCCTGGTCAGAATACCAGTGGAGACATATTGGTCTGCATTTAGCTACGGCTTTGGGGGCCAGGGGAAAGGCAAGGAACCATATTGCAGCGTTGACAGGAGGTAGTTTACCCAGTGTGAGGGTCTGCTGGTTCAGATGGGCTTTCAGATGGGAACAGAAGCCGTTAGTTGTGCACAGCCCTTCTCCTGACAGGCCATCTTGCTGTGCACACAGTGTATTGTTCCCCGAGATGCTGTTTTGGCTAGGATAAAGGTCTGATCTGGTGGGAGGTTGCCTTACAGAGCTTTGCATCCACACAGTGTCATGTCCAACTAGACCTGTCTCTGCCTAGCCTCATTCAATACTGTCCCACAACAGGAGCAAACCATCGCAAGCTAACAGGAAAATAGTGTAATGATATCATAGAGTCAGTGTAATTTCCATTAGACTAATTAGGTAGGTGTAAGCATCTACTGTACCTGTAAGCAGCCCAGAGCAGCATGCCTATACCCTGATGCTACTTGTGAATGTAGGCTACTCACTTTTAATTTATTTTGATTAAAGCATCTGTAATATTGTGTAAATGTATTTTTCTACAGTAATTGGCATCCATTAAAGGTTGTTTTGGGCCTTGTGTGAGCACTCTTGACTTGAACAAGAGCTCCTCATAAAGTAGTGAGAACATGCAACTCAGTTGCGTTATAGACACTACACAATTTTATGTCCCTACTTTTTGGCTGAATTTCTTAATAAGAATGCATTCACATTCACACGGTATACGTCAAACCAGAAGACGTACAACACCTTCTGGACGGCACAAGAAAAATGTCTGACCGACGGCAAAACGACAACAACATGCATGCCACACAACTGTCTGTGGAGCCGTACATTGAAAAGGGCAGACACTTTAAAAATAATACTTGGCAAGTGGTTCACCTGTGAACCAGCAGACCCAATTGTTATATCAAACTTGCCGAAGAAGAGTGAGAAGAGTGAAACCATATTTTCCATTGAGAAAAGCCTTTACTGCTGGTCTTTGTTCTTCTAATAAATTATAATAAAACCAATGCTATTGCAGCATATATGTTAACCTCTTTAGGAACCATTGTTGTTAGCTTAGTAGCTTATTAGCTTGTTATCTTAGTATCTTATTAGCTAACCATTGTTGTTAGCTTACAGCTTATTAGCTGTCTGCACACATGGGCTTAGTTAAGCATTTCACAACATACTTTACAATTACCGTAGCATCCAATCTTTAAAACAGTTCATATTAACAGCTTGTAGCTATCAGTTTGACGCTATGTTACGCACTATTTTTAAGCTGTCCAGACTGATTCTTGTGGCAAACTGAAGCACCCGAGATCAGGATGGTCTCACGGCTAATGCCGCCTGGCGTGAGTGACCATTACCGACACAACAGCAGGTTATGTTTTGCATAGGTCAGCTCAATTTACATGTATATATAAAGGTGCTTGATCTACTTGAATAGGATAAAAGAAGACTAGTAGTTACTCTACTTACTCTCTCTTACTCTAACTCACATTTTCTCCCTCACCCCCCCCCCCCCTCCTCGTATTTAGATTCTGATAACGTTCACTTGTTTCCCTCCCTCTCTATATATCTATCTCCCTCTATCTCGGTGGGCCAACTTTGTGCTTAAAGTGTGTGTTCTCTCATCGCTGCTGCCTCTGTAGTTCCTTATAGAGGCTGCAGCGTCGTGCCTCTCTCCTGTTCTCTTTTCTGGTCAGGTGCAGCTCCGTCTGTCTGTCTGTCTCTCTGCTTCGTCAGTCAGTCCACGCTGTGTTCACTACATACACTACACACTCCACCTTGTGCTCTGTGTGCTGTCGTATACCCAAGTCTTACAACCCATCTTCCTGTGTGTGTGTGTTTCAGTACTGTAATGATGGCGCCCTCTCATTTATTAAAAGGACAGGATTTACAGTGATATGATTTGTGGGTAATTAGAATGCATGAAATGTAACCCTAACGACCATTTATTCAATATTTATCCCTAATGCATGATATCGACTGTGAAAATTGTGTTATTTATATATGTGTGTGATTATTTTTTGAGTTTTGTTTGTGTGTAAAGATGTTATCGGGTGCAGTTATTTGCCAGAGGGGGCAGAGCCCTGTCCCTATGACAAACACTACATGGCACATATCCATTTGCTGTGTCCAATCATGTCTCTCTCATTCAAAATCACATGCTGTTAGCATGTCTTAACTAAACGTACACTACATACGTGATGCAAACACCCAGTCCAAATAAAGACGTTTTAAAATACTTTATCTAATGAACCCAGATGTTACACACTACCACTTTAACGTCTGTGTAATTAACTCCTCGTTTACTTTGTTATTATTGTCTGTTTTTGCCTTCTGTCAGATTTGACACTGTGTAGGAGGGTAATTAGCTCCTCCCCTGAAGCAGCAAGCTCTAGCTTGGAGGGCAGCAGGGTTTGAACTCTTGTTTGTTTTGTTTATTTAATATTAGCGTGCTAATAAATATTAGTGTATTAAACATCTTCCTTCCACTCCCTCTCCGCTAATGAGACTTTTTCCTCTTGCTGTCTGTCAGACGTCGCTCCCAGGGAGGTGGGCATCGCAGTGGCCCGGTATGACTTCAGTCCCAGAGACACGCGGGAGATCTCGCTTGTCGAGGGAGATGTGGTGAAAGTCTACACCAAGATGACCAATGGATGGTGGAGGGGAGAGGCCAATGGCAGGGTGAATACTAGTGTTTTAGAGACAATTGCATCTATGTTTCCCAGCAACAATTTTGGCACAATTATTGTACAGTACGTTCTAGTTTAGTGAATACGTGTGAGAAAATGGAACAATGAATCTGAGATTTGCTTTCACAAATTAAGACCCTGCTACACATTACCTGCATTAATACAGATAATATGTTTAAACTCTAGTAATGATAATGCTCATATATTTACTGTTGTAGCATTTGGCTTACAGTAGCTGAACAGGTCATACATCAGTCATGGTGAGCAAACAATCTGGGCTTCATTAAGCATTTCACAACATACTTTACAATTTATTTAATGTAATTAAAACAATTAGTATTAAACATTAAATACTAGCAAAGTCGTCCTTACACAAGTTGATCCTGAGATCAGGAAAAATAAATACAGTGTGTATATATAGCCTACAGTAAATATAGATATTTTTTAGGAAACATAGAAGATAAATATATTTTCTCTAAATATATATTCTCACTTCCAGAATGACCATACCAAACCGTGTGTGTGCGTGTGTGTGACGGTTAAAGCGAGAGCCGAGAATCATCAATACAATTTACAACATTGTATAAATGATTTTCCCTTTACATTAATACATAATTTTTACATTATTTTCCCTTTACATCAATACACCACTTTTACATTATTTTCCCTTTACATTAATACATAACGTTTACATTATTGTCCCTTGACATCAATGCACCACTTTTCCCTTGACATCACACTGCTGCTATAGAGGCTAACCTGCACTGTGGCTGGTTCCCTAGGTGGGCTGGTTTCCCTCCACCTATGTGGAGGAGGAGGACTGACTGGCTGACCGTGGGGACCTTCATCTGCGCTGAGCACCGTACCGCCCTCAGCCCCCTCACCCCACCCCACACACACACACACACGCACACACACACACACACACACACACCACTGAGATACTCTGACTGTGATAGAAGCCCTCTTGTGGCAAGGAGATGTTGCGTCACCGACTCCAGCGTTGAACCCACCCTCCCTTATGGGAGGGAACCCCCGCCCACCCCTTCCCTCCCTACTGGCATCAATCGGTCAAGATCCCACCCCCCATGTGCATGAATATTTCAGCGGCATCTATTGTTTGCCATTTGTCAGCCCTCCCTAGTGTCAATAAAGAGCCCACACACTGAATCCTGGCCCCAGCTCTTCTGACCTTGAACGCCTGACCTTAAAGCAAAACCCTGTGTTATTATTGGTAAGTCCATTGGCTGCTTGTACTCTTGCCTGGTTTCCAACAGAACGGACTGAGACATGCAAGAACAGTACTCTCATCATCGCAGGCAAACACAAAACCCGGGGGAAACGGACACACGCGGGCTGATGGAATACTGTGCATAATGTTGCACTATAATTTTATTGTAGCTAGCCAACATCAAGCATTTGTGTACAATGGTTCATTAACTTTTGTTTTTGTAATGTATATATGATGCCAGAATCTGGTGCTTTTCTACAACCTTTTAAAGGCATTGCTGGAAAATGTTTTAGAATATCAATAATCAACAATTGATCTGCCTTTTATCCTTAATGCATAAAGTCTTGGTGGCTAATGGTTAGCTGTTATTTGGCAAGTGTTGTTTTATAGATTCATGACAAATTGGACGAAAACCATTGCAAATTATTCCTCATTCCTCATTCCTCATTCCGATCTCATTTTTTTATGAGATCCCAACAATGTGACCACATTCCACTGTCCTGTTTGGGTCAGTTGTTTTTTCATCCAGAATGAATCATTCAGTGCTTTCTGGCCAAATCAGTCAGTCAAATGTCAGTTATCAAATTATAGAAATGTTGGGATTTTATTATTTATTGTGTCAAATGTCAATTTGAGAGACATTTTAAGAGAATAGTAGCCTGCCAAGGGCAAAATGCATGTTTAAATAATTTTGTTACTTTTGAACGGGTGCAATTGGATGCATGCATTGAAAGTTGCATAAAACATACTGTACAGGTAGTTATTGTTTATTTATTTCATGGTCAATATTTTACATACTCCTAAATCAAGATTCAAGACTCCTTAGTCAAAATTCCCTCATTATGAGTGTCATTTTAGAACCAGCCAGCTGATCAAACATGTATTCAGTCCTTGTGACTTCTTGCAAGATGTGTGTTCCTATTATGACCCTTCCCTTGACTTTCTCACATAATCTGGGATCATTTCTACATCTCGCAGTTTTTCTGATGTTTGATACTATATATATATATATATATATATATAT
>JAODTR010003942.1:0-12407 GCA_025399935.1 Amblyopsis rosae | reverse complement strand
AAGTTGGGAGGCGGGACTAAGGGCGGGATTAGGGGCGGGGCACCTGTCACTTTTGAGTTTGACGAACGCTACCCTCCTATCTCTCTAGTATTTGTTGTAGGTCCCTCTTCCAGAATTATTTTGTATTTTATATTCTCGTTATCTGTCTTTCCCTCTCTCCCTCACTCTTTCTCCATATATATCACTTCTCTCTCTCCCTAACTCTCCCTCTCTCTCTCTTCCTCTCCGCCTCTCTCTCCCCCTCTCCCGCACTCTCCCTCTCAATCCCTCTCTCCCTCTCTCTCTCTCTCTTGCCCCCTTCCTCTCTATATTCTCTATTATGCTCTATATTCAGTCGGTTGTCATAACCGCTCACATTAACCGTGGATCACGTCCTCCACCCCTGCATTTAGCAGCACAAACATGTCCTCGTGGGACGCACACCCGGATTAATAGTGAGGTCCCAGTGTTTCGTAGTCACTCTGTTTACTCCATGCTCCCTACACAACATGAATCTCGCTGAGTCTACTGAGGAGGGTTCTGGCTAAACTCATAAAACATAATAAATGTTGATTTTGTCAGACAGCATACTACATAACACTCACATAAAATGCAATGTAGAGCTAATGGCATATGGAAAGGACCATAAGGCATACCAGTGTTCACTGCAAATGCAGACAGTCAACCTGGAAGTTAACAGGACGTGTTACCAGAATGTCAGCCAAAGTTGGAATGTCACACTTCCCAGGAATATCATGTGAAGAACGATTGAGAACCTACCCCTGACCATCTCCTACACACTACTACGTTATGCTTTAGTAATGTCTTAGAACTGGGCACTATCTATAAAAGGAACTGAGATAACAAGAATATAAAATGTGAAGAAAATAACAAGTAAATAAATAAATAACAAAATTAAAAACACATCTTTTGCTCCCACACATCCTTTAACCAACTACTAGCCTTTCAAATCTCCACCTACCTTTCATAGAGAGAGAGCACATTTATAGCACATGGGGGAAAAGTTAATAAACAACTCCTACACAAGCCAGTGAAGTGTCCTTGTGTTGGGGCCTGGGCAGGCCAGGGGCTGGGATATCGTCATGGCTAGTCCTCCACCAACCCCAGAATCAACACTGGACGCCCACCGAGGTGTTCCAAACAGGAGCGCTGGTCCACTGAGTTCCGCCCTCATTAAAGTGGTCCGCCCCAGCTCTAAGTATAGTGTTACCAGCAGGACAAACACAGCCAGGGCCTCCCAATGGATTCAGCTGGCCTCTGCTACCTCACGCACACGCACACACACTCACACACACACACGCATGTAACTGCACACACACACACACACACACACACACACACACACGCATGTCACTGCATACACACACACACACACACACACACACACACAAGCGCATGCACACATACGCATACACACACGCACGTCACTGTTATACTGTACACACTCACCCTGGTTAGCACACACACAGTGATCATTGGACGCATTCACGCAAACACACATTTATCACTGGACCCCCTATTGGCCAGGGCCGGCCCGCCCATTACGCTAGATTAGGCAGCTGCCAAGGGCGACACTCATTTGAGGCGGCATTTTGACAATTGGCTGCACGCTCATGATCAGCGTGAAGCTGTAAATATTATGTGTTGTTGCTTGTTGTCATTGTCGACAACGCTTGCTAACTTTGAGCTCAAATCAAAACAAAATCCCTGTGCTGCCCACACATTGAAATAAACCAATAACAAGTGGCTTTGTAGTTGTGAGCGGTGTTTGCTACAACATGTTCCAATTTAGGCTACGGAGCCAGGGCTTTGTACAAGTAGCCTACCGGATGATTCTCTCAGCCCGCACACACAGTAGAAACGTAATCTAGCTGTGAATTTGACAAAAAGTGATCAGCTAGGCCGGGTCATTCACATTTTACACAATATTCCCAAAACTGCATTTTTTGTCTTTTTTTTGTCACTGCTATTGACTGACACACACACACACACACACTAGATCAATGGCTGCAGTGCACGCCCTTGCATATACATACAGACTGAATCCACACTATCACAGATACACATAGGTACACATAAACACATGCACACACAGCAAACCCCAAACATTCATTTACACAGTGCATGTCTTCTTCCCTCCCTCTCCACGGGACTGTGTGGCCATTCTGCCTGGGTTTGAACTAACTAACACACACACACATAACAAACAAGACTCACAGGTAAGTATAGACGCAGGGCAGCCTCCCAAACAGGCTTAAAATAAGCCCCTATAGGAGGGGCTGAGCTGATAGCATGGGCCTGCAGACGTGCTGAGACAGTGCTTCTCCATAACATCTTATTATAGGCCTGGGTCTGTCTGGGCTTTTAAGATGCTTCCAGAGATGGCCCCAGGGAGCACATATCGCCACCTAATGCTCTGCTTTGAGTGTGGAAAAGGCCTCCTTTTTAACATAAGACATTCATGGGAGGCTTTTATCTGCAGTACCTTTCACCTCCACCGTGACTGGAGACTGGGGATGTTTTCAGTGGCTTGAAGCCCCACAAAGGGCACCCCTCACACCCCACCACACAGTGTTATGGGCCTATTGTGGTAATAGATGCATCCGTGTATTAAAGGGTAATATGCGCTATGTGGCTGCTGGGTGTGTAGCTGTGTACTGTTAAATGCACACAATAGTTTAATGTACAGTAGTTCATGGTGTAATACTGTAAGACACTGCTTATTTGAGTTGTTATCTCCCTAAGATAGGACGTGTAAAGGGAGATGGCTTTCTTTTGTTGATTATTTAACAACTTCCTTTGTTCATTTGTTTCTGTTCATTCCTTCCTTATTCCCTTCATTACTGTGATCCTATCATCCATCTAAAGGCCTCACTATTGAATCTGACTGGACTGATAAAACTAAAAGCCTCTTAGCTCACATTTCACTCATGATGTCACAGCCCGGCACATTACGGATTGAATGTCTGCCATTTTTCACTGAGCGGTTGTACAGTACAATGCGGCCTGTTGACTTAACAGTCAGACCAGTAGCGCCAGACACAATCAGTGTGTTTCTGTGTTACCAGCACTAGAAATGTGTTGGTGTGATGGGTATTCCCATTGACTGCCATTTCTGCAACCCACGCAATGCATGCTGGGCTAGGCCACTGCTAGCTTGAATAGCAATGTGCACCAAATAGTTAATGGTAGAGCTAGGGCACTGAAGGAGTTTACTATGCTCCAAATAAATCATCAAGTAATTTGGAGCTTTGAGTCTATTGAGCAGCCGTGTTTAGTAATAATAACTGGTTTGTCTGACAGTATTATAGCAAACAATGACTTCTCTGTGAATCCTGCATTTCACTTAGCGAGACGCTGATTACAGTTATCAACAACCTCAATCTTTCAGCGGGTAAAAACGATGTGATGGCCACAGTGAGAAGGCATCTCTAATATGTAATCAACCCAAATGTCAACCTTGCTTTGTGCCGACATCGACAACTGATAATTGTGTAAACAAAAGGCGTTTTATGTATAGAGGAAGAACACAAACAAAACAGAAGAGCGAGCAGAGGAAACCATCAGGCTTCCTGCCAGCCATGGTCCGCTGGCAGTACTGTAATTCGTAAACAAGTGGAATAATTATAATACTGTCAGCGGGGGTCTCTGGTGTCATGCTTTAGATATGGAGACAGTGGGAACATCTGGCCTTTGGACGAGAGGAACGTCAAATGGAAACGTGGTGGAGGAGACGAGAGGGCGGCAGGTGGAGGGAGCGGAAATGAAGGTGTAATAAGATTGGCGCGAGGCTTATTGGGGCCAACATGGGGCATGGTTATCTGTACCATCCATTTAAATAGTGGCGTATCAGATGCACTGAGCGCCACTATGCTCAGGGATGGAAATGAGTCCTGTTCCCCCCTGGTCACACCAGGGGCGCACTCACACACACAATGCCTGGGATAATGGCTGTGGAACGCTGGAGAGGATAAAAGAGTGATGGAGGATACAAGTCTTCCAGCCACCTATATGTACAGTACACCCCCCCCCTCTCTCTCCTTCTCTCTCCCGCCCCCTGCTCCTTATAACGCATTAGAAATGTCAGCATTTTGCTTCCGCCAGGCCTCAAGGTGACTTTCACATTTCACTTGCCACCGGACGCATTTAGAGCGCTCCCCTTCCAGGGCGGTGACGTCGCGGTAACGCTCGCCGCCCACGTCCTGATTGGACCACCACGGTGTCACCGTCGCTTGACCTCGCCGACGCTCCCTTGAAATTGAATGCGTGAGACGCCCGCCTCTCTCACAGTGGAGCCACTGATGTTCCCCAGCACCGTACGCTGTACCGGCCAGAGCCTTGTCCACTGCTGCCACAGCGCAGATTGGAGGAGAGATAGTGCTATCTCACCAGGAGGAGGCGACCCGTGCGGGACATAAATCTGGCGTATTTATGAGCTGCGCTGTGGTCAGCTATCTGTTAGAATGCCCTCTCTGTGCTCTTGCCTGCACAAGGTCTATGGTTGTCACACCAAATATCTCAGGACACTGTTGCTCAATGTTATGGCGCAGGGACTGTCAGGTGTCGTTGTTTGCTCTTAGGGAGGTCCACTGTACATTTAAATGTGAGACCTGTGTACTTGCCTCTACCAGAGCCATCTGCATGCTTAATGTGTTTATTCTGCAGTATGATCACTCAGTAGACAGCGATTAGCAAACCACACTGTTATTCCACTTTGCTGCTCATGTCAGTGGAATCTCCCTGTGATCTTATACAGTACATGTAAACAGGCACCGCTTTATTGCACAATCGCCGGCACTGCGCGTGACGTGTCACGTGATCAAATGTCTCCTTGTCATGTCAGGCCACAGTGCTCTCAAGCTACTAGATTGACAGGCAGTACAATGTGTCTATGAGTCGTGATGGTAGCAACAGCAGAACAAGCCCTTTTCTAAGGAGCAAAGGATCCAAAGTCTTTATTGTTATTCATCCTAGAGGTTGATATTTGTGAGGAACCAATTACCCATCGATGGCCGTGATCCGCGTCTGACTGACATCAAATACGCATCGATCCAGGCGCGCTTCACCTCTGGCTATCAGGCCACAAGCTGCAGGGCTGGCTTGGGATCTGATGGAGCAACAAGCGACACTTTGTCTCCCGTATACGCTCAGTATCCCTGTTATCAAACACCAGCAGCAGTCTGGGGGAACCATCATCTGTTGTGAATTAGTCACTGTTAAAAGGGCTTCCGATGTCAGCGGTCAGGGTGGCCTGTGTGCAAACCATTAGAGTAATTTAGCAGAACGCTCTGCTTTTCAGTATGGGGGACAGTGATCCTGCTCCATCCAAATGATGTCGGACACAATGTACAGGAGGGCTCATTGAGGAGGGCTTGTCCGGTCAGTCGGTCCAGACGAGCATTGTTGTCCGTGTGTCATTTGATACCAGCCTGCATTCTGGGAAAGGTCCTCCCGCTCAGACGGGAATGAACAGAGCACTTGCCGCTGAATGTATCACACGTGCACGTGCGCTTGTGCACACGCACAACGTGGGCACACTCAAAAATCATACTCACACACGCTAACGTTTCTGTGTCTGTGAACACTCAAACTATTTGATCGACTAACATAATATGAATGTAAGTGCACACATAAGCAAACACAAATGGACATGCAGTCACACACAGTATGTGAATTAGGAGACACTTTTATCCAAGCAATCTTCAGAGCTACTGTAGAACAACTGCAAGTATTATAGAGCAAGTGGTAGGGGTTAAACAGGCAGGCTGAGACTCCACCATCCTACACTACTGTCTGTAGCCTATAGCATTCCCTCAAACAAATGCAATCAAATCTAATATCACTTAAATTTCAAGTAAAGCAGGTAGAGGTTACTGGTAGATTTCCTGAAGGATGTTTACAGATAGACCCACGCAGGCATGTAGGGGACTGAACCCATAATGGGCATATAGACCACCCCTAATCACATGACCATATAGCACAAAGCCTATCACACACACATATCTCCCCTGAACAACAACCAAACGCACAGACGCTAACTTGGCCTCTGCAGCCAGTTCATTAGAAGTTATTTCAAATTATTTTCCCAAAGACTTAATCCACCGTGACCATATCTTTAAGTCACTCCAAAATGTCCCACTGATAAACAGCTCTTGCCTGAATGCTGTTAACGCAGGCCTCTTAATTAGAAGCTAATCTGGAGAGGTAATCGTGAACAGCCCGCGTTAAGCCTGCCGCACAACCTCATACTGTCTATCTATGAGCAGCCACATAGCCCCCTGCTTGTCTGCCTTTAATGCCCTGCCAATTAAGTGAAAAAATAAACACTTATGTGTGGGTGTCATGGCCATGATACTGCACATTCAGGTATTACACAGATAAGCCTATAGATATAGCCACAGAAGACAGAATGTGGAGATGTGTGGTTTGTATTCTTATATTATTTTTACGGTCCTCAAATTTTTTTTTTATTATTAGTGGGTTGTATATTATGCACATTTTTGAATGTTGAATAGGCCTATGTGATCGTTGAAAAATGTAAGCAAGCTTGAAACAGAATCAAGAGGCTGATGCGTTTCGAAACGGCAGTCTAATGCCTCATCGATAGATGGACTTATTGTATTTCAAATGAGGCATTTCAATGGGATTCCAGCAAATTAATTTCCATGTGAGCTTCATAAGCGGTACTCGCTGTGTGTGTGTGTGTGTGTGTGTGTGTGTGTGTGTGTGTGTGCGTGCGTGCGTGTGCGTGCGTAGTGAGACGGACTGAATAGCCTACGGGTAAGTATGAGACGCCCTCTTCTTGCGCACCGTGGATGTGCAGCGAGAGGACTTTTCCAGTAGGAATACAGAGGAGCTGTTCATGCTTCATGGTCTCTCTCTCTCTCTTTCAGCCAATCTACACTCGGTGACGCTGCGCTAAGGCTGGATCTAGAGCCGTCTTCATCTTAATATTTAACACACCCGCCCAGATTCACGCATGCCACAGAATGGTTCTCTCTTCCTACAGCGTGAGCGTCTACTGAAAACATACCAAAGCCTGCACCTGTGAAAATTATTATTTTGGTTTTCCCTCTAGTGCTTTTAACTGGACTTTGCCGAAATGTAATGTGAAAATATTTAGCGCATGGGATCGCCGAGGTGGATGACTCACGTCTGCTACTTTTCCGGGACTTTCAAGAAAATCTGACATCGTTCAATACCGGCGTTAGGCTGCGTTTCTCTGATCTCTGATCCACGGCAGATCTGTCAGTACCAGGGGATCCGCTGGACGGAGGGACTGATGCGAGCCCCCAGACCTCTTGGATGCGGTGGTTCGACGGATACACCGCATCCGAGCTTCTGATGGAATCTCTATCACTTGTACAATACGCTGTAATAAAGTCAAAACATTACCTGCGTTGTCGGGAAACAAGAACGGACATAGGGGAGACAATGTGTCTTGCGCAAACCGGCCGCTGGTCTGAAACGACGCGAGCTGTTTTACCTGGGCGCATGCGGATGGCGTTTTAAGTATTTCGACTTTGACAGACACAGCCACCAACAGGAATCTAATGTTGAAAAAACAAAGCCTGAACACCGAATCCTATATTCAAGACGGGTAGTGAAGATGGTTCTTTCGTGTTTAACGTCTATTTCGTCCGGTTAGCGTCCAGTGTAATCAATGTTATTAGCGATGTAGTCAGCCTGTTCATCTGCGTGATAATTATCTGCAGTACATTTTCCCATCTGCTCAAAAGAGAAATGATGAAGATGATACTCTTGCGTAAATTCCGGGTTTTGATCCTCATGGTGTTCTTGATTGCATGCTCCTTGCATATAATGATAGACTTGCTCCCGAAGCTGGAGCGGCGAGGCAACAGCGGCTGTTCGTGCTCGCACGTGCCGAGCGAAGAGCCCCAGAGCTGGGGGAAGCAGGGCTGGCCTAACAAGCACACCCTGCGGATCCTGCAGGATTTCAGCAACGAGCCCAGCTCCAACATCTCCACACACTCCCTGGAGAAGACTCCCGTCACGGGCGACAAGTCCGAGGGGGTTGGGCGGCTCGAGCATTACGCGCATAACGATGACAAAAACAAACGGTTCATCTCGGACGTAGACGCCAAAAACGTGCCAGTAAGGGGGTCAAGGTTGTCGGCGCTTTACGAACACTCATTGTATAAAAGAACCCTACCCGTCCTCACGGACGAGGACACGCTTTTTAACGTCAACACGGACATTAGGTTTGACCCCAAAGCCGCCGAGGAGCAGGAATGGTAAAGTGTAGTGGCCTAATAATATTTAACAAATAGGTTGAATTTCGCAACATATGCTAAATGTGCCCAACTGTCAGTACTAAGTTCGTCTAATATTCACAAATGTAGTTGTAGCCTAATTACAGTAATAATTGAGTTACAGCCTATAATCAAAATTAACACATCACCAATATCCTATCAGTATAGGCAATGTGAAGATACTTAATGTAGACTTGTGTGAACTTTATTATTAATGGGAAATTTCACAAAACGAATACTTTAACACACAAAACGTATAATCTCCCTCCTATATGCCTCGCTATTCACAGGCACGCTGATGGTAATGTGGATGAGTTCAGCCCAACCGGTGAGCTCACGGCAGATTCCTATCCAAACTGGCTTCGATTCCACATCGGGATCAATACATATGAACTGTACTCTCGACATAACCCGGTTATTGAAGCTTTGCTGAAGGATTTGGTTTCCCAAAATATCACCAGTGTTGGTGAGTGTGTGTGATTTTTTACTTAGAAAAATATCAAATAACATTTTATTTTGACTCATTTCATATGTAATTTGTAGAAATGTGATCACTGTAAAAAATATAATGGGCTTCACTTCATGCAGTCTTAAATTTAGTCAGAGATGGTACTTTGACCTTTTTGCATAGGTATCTTTATTTTAAAGTGGTGCCTTGCTCATGGACAGCTGACAGCTTGGTTCTGTTCCCAAACTGCACATTCCCTGAATGCTTTTGACTCAAGGTCATGTGGGCACACTCAGAGTTGGGACTGATCTTGGCTTTATCTTCCAATTACAAAACCACACTTGGCCTCTGGCTGAGATTAAACACGTCTCTGTTATATACCTGCCCTTTCTGCATGGTCACCCATTCACACATGAAAGAGGTTCATCTTTCTTTCTCTTTATCTATTTCTCTCCCTTTCACTGATTCTTTCTATCCCCTCTCTCTGTCTTTCTGCCTCAGGCCTCTGAAGGGCGAAAGCTTCTCAGGCTGGCCAGTTAAATACATGCTGGCCTGCTAATTACAGAGCTGTACACAGAGCGCCATAGAGACCAGCAGCAGTTGGTTATTATCCGTGCTAAGGATAGAACGACTCGGCTGCATTATATACTAAAACTCTTCTGAGCAATGTTTATCATCACTTCACAGGGCGAATATTACCCCTAATGATGGTAATATTTAGCATACTGAAAAAATATGCCTTTGAAGAACTTGTTTCATCTGGTACTTAATGTTTTATTCTTTTTTTTTTGCATGTTCACAGAATCCTTGTTTTTGCATTTATTAGAAGTTTTCTTTAATCTCAAACACATGCCAGTTGGACTATTAGACATACAGTACTGTATAGATAGATATTTTTCTTATATTAACTCATAGCAAGTGCAGAAAATTGGAGGATTTAAGTTATAATGTTTCCCATTATACCATAAGACCTTTAAAAAGTGGTTATTATAGCTGTACATCAAGTTATTGTACTGCATAGAGAATATCAGTTAAATAAATGAAATTATGTCCTTCTTTTTAAAGTAATGTGTAAGATCTGATGTCTCTTCATGTGGATAAAGGAACACAATTGGACGAGACACATAAACATGCCCATTATTGTGTACATGGTTTCAGGGACACGTCTTAAGTGTTCTCTGGCTCTGGCTAAATACAGTACACACTACACCTTTTAAGGAAAATGTTATGGCACATTTTATGGGGGTTAGGGCGTGATTTCTGAATATATTGTCACTGTGTACTTCACTCAGTCTGTAAACATTTAGAACAGTTAAAATGGAGATAAGAGGACTTAATGCTGTTTTTAACAGACAAAATCTGAATAAAGTTTAGATTAGCATACAATGTCCTGGCTGCTGTTAAAACCACTGTTTGTTTGTATAGTACATTACTGTACTTCTCATTCTCATGAGAAGTACTCTTCTTGTTCTTCATATTTCTAATGTATTAGTGATTGAAAGGATGAAGGCAGAACATGATAAAAGAGAATATACTGTATTGTACCAGAGAATAGAGAGAATTCTATTTGATCACTCAAACTTGTATTGCTGTCAGGAGAGAGAGAGACGGGGGAAAAGAGACAGGGAGGGAGAGAGAGAGAGGGAAAGAGTAGGAGAGAGAGATAGATGGAGAGAGAGAAAAAAAGAGGGAGGGACAGAGGGGCCTACTGATGAAACAAAGTAAACTATTGGCTGACTGTCTGTGACCCCTCCTGAAAGTCACAGTGCTTACTTTTTCTTCAGAACACCCCCCACCACACACATAAACAAACAAAAAAACACACTCATACACACATGCAGACACACACACATGAGTAGTACATGCACTCAGTCAATATGAATAAATACATACTGTAATGTAATGTAATACATTTAGTCAAGAACCCTGGGTAGTGTCATTTCCTGTGTGTGACTAGATTGTCTTGAATACCAGTCATTGACCTTAGCTTGTAAAGCACAACATGTTAATGCACTGTTGTCTGTTTCACAGCCATGAAGTCTGGCGGGACACAGCTAAAGCTGATTATGACCTTCCAGAACTACGGACAGGCTCTGTTCAAACCCATGAAGTAAGTCGTTATTTTTGTATAGTGCGACATCTCCATTTACTGTAATGCCGTGGTTATAATTTGAGGTTTGTGGACGCAACTGAAGATTAGCAAATGTATAGTTTAATTGGGCAGCCTACAAATATTGCAAATGTTTTGTAAATGTTGAAAACATAATGCATTTTACACACAACTTGACTGATGTTCAAACCAGCCAACATACAGATTGCGCTGTGGTTTCGGTAGCTGGAGATTGTTCATGGGTACAAGATTCTACCCGCAATTTAGCAAAGCTAAATTTACAGGCATACATTACAGTACAAAACTGTTGGTGGATGACAACAGTGCTAAATGACAAACCTGAGATTGTAATTTGAATGTTGTATTCACACATTGAAGTTTGTGGCTCTAAGTGAAGTGAAATCGGTTTTATATGTTAATATTATATTATATGTAAAATTAATTCTGCTTGCAATTTTTTTTCACACAATTTGCAATTATTTAACATTTTTTATTTGCAACTACTCACTTGCGACCACAATCCTCAATTTACATCCACAGCATTCAAAACCTTTTAAGTTGAAATGTCACAAACGTCTGCTGAATATCACATATATTCATCCTCTGACCAAATTGAATTGTGCCCAAAACTTCTTCCCTAGTCTTTTCAAGTCTTTCCTAGTCTTTTCTAGTCTTTTCTGTAATGTTTCCTTTGATATAGTGTGGACTGGGGTAATGGTTTATGTTTAATAGCACCTTTGAGATTCTGGCCTATACTTTACACACAGTCTGCCCTTTGTACAGTAGCTCCTTATACCTTCCTATTTTTTCCCAGTAGATGTTGGGCTAATTCGTTAACTGTGCTGTATTCACACAGCAAAGGTTAGTCCATAAGAGTTTAACCTTTAAACCAGTTAAACCAGTATTTCTACCATTGCCTGTATGGCCCATTATATAGCATGGACTACACCGGTGTGGGGAAGATAATGATTTAGATCTGTCCTCTGCCATGTATTACAATGACTGAGCACGTTGTACTACCACATATGCCGTGCTATACATGCCCAGTGTTGTAGTTATTGTTCAAGAAATGTCATAATCATAATCATAATAATAATAATAACACAGTTTTTAAAGTATATATCTCTTTCTGCTGTGTATGGTAGGGCTGTCACGATAACTGTATTATTGCGGTGTTGCTAACCCAACCGCGGGGAATGACAAGCAACCACCATTAACGTAATGTTAAAACATTTTCATAAAGATGCATCGAATAATGTATGAGGTCTCAGATAGGGAATGTGCGCTATCGAAGCGCACATGCCCCCCAGCCCCATTAGCCGGTTGTAGCCTTTGGGAATGTATGTATTTACAACACTCCGACAGTACATTTTACTGCACTTTACTACAGTTTCAACATATTATGTTCTGTGGCTGGGCAGCATGCAGTGCACCATGGATGTACAGTATTGGCAGTGCACACACTCCTCCAGTGATTCTTTTGGGGCATGTCTGTATTTCAAGTGAAGGAGTTCAAGTACCTCGGGGTCTTGTTCGCGAGTGAGGGGACAATGGAGCGGGAGATTGGCCGGAGAAT
>JAODTR010003941.1:0-12408 GCA_025399935.1 Amblyopsis rosae | reverse complement strand
TGTGTGTGTGTGTGTGTGTGCTACCTCTCTGCCACATGGTAGGACTCGGGGTGTATGTGTGTGTGTGTGTGTGTGTGCTACCTCTCTGCCACATGGTAGGACTCGGGGTGTATGTGTGTGTGTGTGTGTGTGTGTGCGTGCTACCTCTCTGCCACATGGTAGGACTCGGGGTGTATGCACGTCTGGTCCAGAGGGTGCGCCACGGGGGGCGCGGTGACCCCAGCCTTCCCTCTGGACTTCTTCGTTCCGGCTGGTGCCACCGCAGCGCTGGGTCCGCCGCTGTTTACGCTAGACAACGGAACGCAGGTCAGATTCAGCATCCAGAAATTGATTTGAGCAGCGTGCATTTTGTTACTTGTTCCGCCTGTTCCTGCTGAATTATTAATTGTCTACTCAGCACGTTTTCCTAGCCTGACCTTCCTAAAAGACAGACACCGCCTCATGAAACCCTCTCCAAAGGATTCTTCCATTTTGTTCCCAATGCAGGTTTCTCGGGAGTTATTCAAGTCAAATGGAGAGTATAAGGTTAGGAGGTGTCGTTTACGTTCCTGCAATAAATGCAGGCTTTGAGGCTGGGACTGTAATATGGGGCTATGCAAATAAACGCCAGCTCAGCTGGATAGGACACTGCTTTATTATAACAGCATGGGACATGTTGAAAACGTGTTGCAATCTACATTATTACTGAAAATCGAAACTTCCCAAGACACCTATAAGACATCAATAATGTATAATAAAGCTGGGCCAGACCCGCTGATGGGACCTCTATGTTTCAATAATCTAGCAGCTCCATGTCCAACCAAACTCCCACATATCTAATCTGGAAATAGAGTATAAATAAAGTAGAGGTAGAACTTTAAGTTGAAAAGTGAAACTGGCCGAACAACTGAGTTACAGAAGGCAAACCAACTAGAATAACTAAATACAGTTATCACTCAAAAGTCAGATGGCAGTATGTATGTATGTATGTTTGTTTGTATATGCGTGCGTGTCCACTCACCTGTGGAGGTTTTGTGGGTTGATTCGGATGAATCCAGCGCACTGCTGGAAGCTCTTGGGTCCCATGCCTTTGACCAGCCTGAGCTGCTCTCTGTTCATAAAGGGGCCGTTTTTCTCTCTCCACTCCGCGATGCTCCGCGCCCGGCCGGCGTTCAGGCCAGCCACATGCCTGGGGAAGGACAGAGCAGGTGACTTTGACAGCTCAGCGCGGGCCGCTCCTTGTGATGCTCATAATCCTCAAAACGGAATGGATGTACACACACATACTATACATTGTAAGGCCTTTATATGGCCTATATATTTTCAGTCTACTGAATATGGATACAAGCGCCCAAAATGGGTTTTAAAGAGCTTTAAGGGTGGCTGGCTTCTCCGTTAGAGATAGGGTGAGAAGCTCAGCTATCCGTGAGGAACTCGGAGTAGAGCCGCTGCTCCTTTGCGTTGGAAGGAGCTAGTTGAGGTGGTAAGGGGCATCTAGTAAGGATGCCCCCTGGTCGCCTCCTTTTGGAGGTGTTCCAGGCACGTCCAGCTGGGAGGAGGACTCGGGGAAGACCCAGGACTAGATGGAGAGATTATATCTCCACACTGGCCTGGGAACATCTCGGGATCACCCAGTCAGAGCTTGCAACTATGGCTCGGGAAAGGGAAGTTTGGGGTCCCTGCTGGAGATTCTGCTGTAGTTTAACAATATTTATTTATATTTATTTTTGCCAATTATCAGTCTGCAAAATTGATACTGATTTTAGACTTTTTTTTTTCATGAATTTAAGATACATTTTTTATCCAGGTAAATGCATGAAATCTAAAAAAGGCTAAATGAATGATGAATTGACAGCCATTTAATTGTCAACAAAGATCTGTTTTCCATATTAGCCATTAGAAAGGAAAATCAGAGTACCATCTTGGCCGATCTCCTGCCGATCTCTCGGTGCATCCCTATAAAATACTCTACATGTGGGCACCCCTTCTAATTACATCCACTACATGACAGGTGCGTACAAATCATGAAGCCAGTTTCTTTCCTTGGTGGCACACACATTTCACAGCGCCCCTGGAAGCAGCGTCCGCACAACGGGCATGTGTAGAAGCTCCAGCTGACAGCATGGCAGCTGGAGCAGTGTAGAACACTAGACACTAATGGCGTGGATGAACAGCTGTTCTCGACTACAGCGAAGAGCCGCTAGCATTAGCTTAAATTAGCCGACATGCCTAACAAGTTGGATCTTTAATCTTGGGATGCTTTCATTTATAGCCTATATTTGCGTGTTCTTAAAGACACCCCTTTAGACCATAATTATTTAACTAGAGCACCAAAACACAGACAATTAAACAAACTTATTTTAGAAGACAATCAATACAATGACAGAGTACATTTTGGAACTAGAATCACAGTATCTAGGCACACGGGTAAATTCTACTCATTGGCGTTTTTAGGTATGCAGAGGTTCTCGGCGATTCTAGTGTTAAAAGATGTTCAAGCCTTTGCATTTTGGCTATGCTACCAAATGGCCTATACCAAAAACACCACCACATTTTACAGTATGCTCAATATACTGAATTTCTGTGAAAATGATAAATGCATACTGTATTTGTGCTGTTTCGACCATCCAGACAGACCTGCTGTAAAAAGTTATGAACTGTGCTTGCTGTTAATCCGCAGTCCAGAATGGTTAACTCACTGTAGAACACACTCCTGTGTCAACACTCGACACAATACTTCAGTCATCGCCACGTCGCTCTGTGTGTGTGTTACATGAGCCCTAGCAGGCATGGAAAACGCTCATTTACAGAGCAGACAGGTAAACAAATGACCTGATGCCTGCTGCTAATGCCAGCTCATATGTGTGGGTGTGCGTGTGCGTGCGTGTGCGTGTAGCTTGGCCATGTTGTGACTGCGAAGGGAAAATATGCTTAGGCGCTGAGCAGTATGTCATCATCACTTGTGTGTCTGTTTTGTATGTATGCAATTTGTCCCACTGTCTGTGTGTGTTTGCGGACCTTCACACAAATGTATGTATGATAGTGTGTGTGTGTGCGTGCGTGCGTGCGTGCGTGCGTGCGTGCGTGCGTGCGTGCGTGCGTGCGTGCGCATGTGCTACCTCATCAGGGTCTCAGAGCAGATGTTGATGTCCACTCCCACAAAGCTCACACACTCCTGCACCACGCCATCCTGGGCTGCTTTCAGAGCCCCTGCTGACACATCGTGCTGGAAGCACACACACAGACAGTTTCCAATCAGTGTCGTAAGGTTAACGTACAGTAGGTAGATACAATATAGCATCAGTTTGTATTAGAATCAGAGTCAGAGTCCTTCTCAAAAAGTAAGATAAAGGGGGTTGAAATACCTGGAGGTCAGAGTCCTTCTCAAAAAGTAAGATAAAGGCCCTTTAAAAGAGGTTGGGTGAAACACCCAAAGGGATAAGGCCCTTTAGGGGGTGAAACACCCATAGGGATAAGGCCCCTTAAAGAGGTTGGGTGAAACACCCAGGGGGACAAAGCCATCTAAAGAAATTGGGTGGAAACCCAGACAATAATGTTTTTTATTAATTCCATGGTTTTTACCTAGTTTTTCTTCTTGTTTAATTTAATTTGTTCCCTTCATCCTTTGTTCAAATGTTTTTAAGTGTAAAGCACGTTGAGTTGCACATTGTGTATGAAAGGTGCTATACAAATAGTTTATTATTATTATAGAATGTATTAGAGGAGCAAAGGCTTTTCTAAATGGAAAATATGTTTTCACTCGTCCCGACTTTTCTACTGCAAGAGAGGATAACAACAGGCTCTGATGGTTCACAGGTTCATCCAATCACATGCCATGTATCTTTTGAAAGCGCCTGCCTGTATAAAAAAGTTTCAATGGACGGCTTCCCAGAGGGATGTGTCTAACAGACACAGATATCTGGTACGTAAGGTTAGCATTATACTGCTGCACTGTCAAATACACACACTACACTACAGTGCAGCACACGCAGGACTAAACGGGCCACATAATGGCTCTGTGAGACATTTGGTGGTTCATTCTCCAATAACGGGGAAAACAGAATAAGGGAGGAAATTGAGTTAGTGGTAGCCATAGAGAACGAGAGGGTGAGAATATGAAAGGGGGAGATAGACAAACAGTCAAAGAGATGGAACAGGGAGGAGAGGCGATGGGAGGAGGAATGTTTAGTTTGGCCTCGGCCAGCAGTCTCTTTAAAAGGCCTCTCTCCCTCTATATCGCTACCTCACACCGTGTTCTCGTTAGCGCGGCGCGCTGATGATAGCGATCCCCCAAATTGATTCCCCACACAGTCAGTCGCACACTGAATGCTCTCTGTTTGCCTAAAGGGCTGGGGAGCTTATCGACCAATAGGGAGCAGGGAAAGAATTCAAGAATGACAATAGAGGAAAGGAAAACAATCCATATTATCCTGAATAGAATATTGAAGACAACACATAAAACCATTCAAACTAACACGTAAACATTGGGGGGGGGGGGGGGGTATTCGGAATGATAACCTGGGACAAACACACTCATACACACACGCTAGGGCTGTGTAACGGCAATAATGTGGCGATACGACACATATCACGATATAATATATTGCGATATATTGCGATACTGTAAGAAAGGCGATATATTTGTACGACAAAACGTTTCATCTTTGGTCTTATGAAACGGGCACTAGAGTTCTCAAATGGTATTGTGTGTGTCTGTGTGTGTGCTTCGATGTTAGTGTGTGCGTTTGTGTGCATGTTTTTGTGTGTGTGTGAGAGAGAGAGAGAGAGAGAGAGAGAGAGAGAGAGAGAGAGAGGGTGAGTGAAGGTGACAGAGCATGGCCTGGTTTGTCCTGTAACATGATGAAGCACTGAACAAACATGGGCTTGTAAACGGATAATGACACCGCCAGCTAGCAAACGCAAACCTCCCCTCTGTCAGCAAGAACAAACACAGACAGACAGACACACACAGTGACAACGCATGGACAAAGATTTCATTATGTTTATTTAAAAATAATGTAATATTTAATAATGATATAATAACACGTTATTTGTATAACACCTTTCAAACAAGATTTGCATCCTAAAGTGCTTTACAGTGAGGGGATTACATAAAATGCAAAAAAAAAATGTAGAATAATAATTATATAAATATATAGTTGTAAAATGCAAGGTTAAAGAAAAATAAGAAATAGCCCTTCTCTGGCGGCTTTTCCTTATCTGGTTTGTCAAAAGGCTTAACTAGTTTATCTGTTAGAAATAGTGATAACATGTAAAAACATGAAACACTGATTAAAAAACTAAATATTACAGGACTTTGTTTTCTCATTTACTACTGTAGCAATGATGATAATCTACATAATTGTATTATGTTAAATATAAAATATAATAAATAATAGAATATAGTAATATAATATTTATTATGTTATTTAATATTGTTATTGAATGTGCATTTTATTTAACATACAGTATAATAATGTCTCTCTCCTAGACTATCGTGTTGCAAAAATAAACTTTTGGGGAGCCACAATTTAAAAACCTGACATGACCGTATATACTTAAATTAAAGGTATAGTCAGCTATTGCAAACTAATTGTAAACTGTTACCCCAATATCTCCTCGCATTTTACTAGCTCGCTGTTCTGTGCGTGTCGGAAAAAAAAAGTATACTTCTACAAAACTTTGAGCCCCTCCACATCTTACATACTACCGTTACTAACGTTTATTGAAGTTACCGGGTTATATGATTCACCAAGCTAACGTTAGCCTTCCTAAAGCATAACATCGAAATATTGGCTGAAAGGATGATTTGAGTACCTAGAGTAGCCCAGTACTAGTCTACAAGCACAGACGAACAAGAATGAACCTAAACACTGAACCACAAGCAGATCAATAAACGCGCACAGAGAAGAGATTTGTTACAGTTGTTGTAACGTGAAAGAGTTATTAGCTTACTGAACGGTGGGTAGCTGGGGTGTGTTCGATTTATAGGTGGTTTGAGGCTGCCAATGTTTAGGCGAGGTAGAACACGCATGAGAGAGCACGGCCCCGTTGGCCGACAACTGACTACTTAATTAAATGTAACACCATATCCGCTTAAAATCGCCAAAGGTACTAGCTAGATTCTGACCGCATTTTGGTGCATTCATGTTATCAAAATCAATGGATGTTAATGTGGGTCCCGGGCCACCTCTCAGCCCCTCCCCTCCCCCTACTCCTTGACCATGTTTTAACATGCAATGGATGGAGCCAGGCCAGGCTCAGAGCTGGGGCTGCAGTTACACTTTAAATGTAATGTAGCTAATGTCAATGTAGACGCACAACAAGAGAATGAAAAACAAGGTTTAGAAGTTAAAGCAAAATATGTGAGTTGTTAAGCGAGAAAGAATGGAGAGAATAATGACATATGTGCCCACACAAGAGAGATACACAAAGTTTATAATGAAAGATCCCCAGTGGTGACACAGGGGAACTGCAGGCAATCTCCAAGTTATAAAGCTTGAGTGGCACTTTGGCCAGAGGCATGGAGGTTGTAAAAAATACTTTTCAAACAACAAATGGATCCCGTAGTAGCCACAAATAAAGACTTATGATTTTTGTTGAAGGGCTGCAGAGGAAAATGGGCGGAGAAAGTGAAATGTCATGTCAATCCATAGTAGTATTTTCACATGAAAACATTGTGTGTGTGTGTGTGTGTGCATGCATTTTGTGTGTGTGTGCGTGCGTGCACGTGTGCATGCATTTTCTGGGTGTGTGGGTGTGTGTGTGCACGCACTATAACCTGCAGTAAAACCCCGGTGAACATGTTCTCACATTCCTGTTGTAACCTTATACAGGAGGGGCAGACAGCCATTCAGGTGACAAACACACTGACACACACGCACACAAAATGCATGCACGCATGCGTGTGCATGCACACACACACACACACTCTGGGATTGTACTATTTTTCAATGTAGAAATAAAGAAACACTTCAGCAGTTCTGATAAATACAGATACAATTGTCATCTAGCAATTCATAAATACAAAACAAGATCCTAAGACCAAAACATAGATTTTAAAAACAACATGAGTAGAGCAAACATATTAATACCCTGTATTTATTGATGGGGCCAGTGTTATATATAAGCCCTTTGAGACTGCAATGTGATTAAGGCCTATATAAATAAACTTGACTTGACTATTCATCAATAAACAATGGCAAGATATCAGTTATGTGGAAATACCTCAACACACGTGAGTTGTATATCGCTGTGCGTGTTTGGAAAGCCGACAAACACAGCGTATGACAGCTTGGTGGTGCAATCACTAGACCCGACCTTGGCTAAAGCCAACTTCACCATCAACATATAAAAAAATGTGTCTTCTCACATCACTTCAAAAAGAACTCTGAGCCGTGAGCAGTTATTAAAGTAACCCGATAGAAGGGGAGGTTCATATTTAGTGTTAATCCAAGGCCAGGGTTCAAAGCCAGATGTAGAACTTATATTAAACAGTCTGAATAGGTGTTATGTGTTGGACCTATGAGAAACAGAATGGCGGTAATGCCTCCTGAAGCCCAAAGGCCCACAGCTGAGCATAGTAATACTAGCTCTTTGGCCTCATAGCAAAGGTGTAACTCAACTGCACAATAACTTCTCTACAGGACCTATTTAGCACGCCATCTATCTCACACATATAAACCATGATCCGTAAATAAAATTTAATGTCGGTGTACAGGATACAGAACATAAACACACACACACACACAGAGAGGCAGTTTCAGGTGTTGACCAAAGTGGCTACCTTATTAGTTGTCCATCAATCATTTGTAGCCTAGCAACTGAGCTATATCAGTTCCAAGGAAGGGGTGTGATTTACAGCACAGGATGTCACCCATGGTGGAGAGAGAGAGAGAGAGCGAGCGAGAGAGAGACTGTCTCCTCTCTATTCTATCCTTCTTCTCAGACATGCTCCCCTCCAACCACAAATGGAATCAATTGAGGGGTTCCAACGCACCCCAAACTATATGTCTGTCTGTGTTAGATTATCAAAGCCACACACACATACACCTTGACCTTCAACTATAATTCCTTCCACCTCAATACATATTGTCCAAATCGCCTCTGTAGTCCCACAGCCTGGACCCCCCTCCCCCCCCAAGCCTGCCTGCAAAGCCCACTGCGAAGGTCGTGCTTGGATCGGGCAGGAACAGACTGGCGGTGGCAGCCGTCCAACCAGAACAAAGTGCTTCTGTCCGCACCTTCGGCACTTAGCAGATCCCGCTTCTGCAAGCGTCAATCACAGGGAATGGGCATGGGACGTGGCGGACATGGAGCCACGGCGGTGGAAGACGACGTTCAGCCGTGACATGCAGGGAATGAGTGATGCCACTCGTGGACGGCAGCTGGGCCCCACACCGGAGCCAACATGGCGGAGTGCACTGGAAGCCAAGCCGCCTGAGTGACATCATGCTACCAGTAGCAGTAGTGGGGATAGCAGTACAATATTAGCAGTAAAGGATCATTATGGATTTAATATTACAAATGTAATTTAAATGTAATTTCTCGATTCATCTGAAATGATCAATATAATCTATCATGTGTATTTTACAAAATAAATCACTGAGATTTTAGAATTGTGACAAATGATATAAAGCCTCCAGAGAGAGCATAGATACAAAACAATATAAGAATAATGAGATCATTACAACATGTTTGCATTGTGCACCATGTACTGTAGCAGCTAATCAGACAGGCTGGCTGGTAAAGTGAATACTGGGCCAATGTCACTATTCATTTTATATGGACGCTATTTTTAAGACGTCCTCTGAACTCCACCACATAAGACACCCTCTCACAACAACAAGACCCTCTCCACTGCAGACTCGTTGATAAAATCTTAAAAATAGAGTCTGCAATTGTAAGCTAATGCAGCTTTTGTCAAAAACCAAATATCTCCTCCACTAGCTAACCGATCTGCGTGTGTGCTGAAAAAAAGAATCTGTTGTTTCTACACAGAATAACCTATATACCTTTTAGATGGTTAGCCATGTTGGTAATTTTTCCAAGAAATAGTTAAGTCTGAAAAAACCAGATGTTCCTGTGATACAGTGATTAACATCTGATTGGTTATAGAAAGTAAACGCAAACAGACAGACAGACAGACACACACACACACACGCCTTGCACCTGGGAAGGAAAAAGGTTATTTCCCCCATGGCAAACAGATGCTTTGACCCTGAATGATAAAGCAATATGGGTGGATGTTTTCTGGATAGATGTTCGTATGTACATGCATTGTAATGGATGAAACTAACCGTGTGAAAGAAAACCTCACACCGACCCTGTAGTGTGCACAAATGGTTGATGATGATGACTGCCCAACTGTCCACAGACAGTGGCGGGAAAGTGCAGCTTACTGGCCAGGGTCCGTTTGTGTGTGGTGAAACTTAAAGACAAAATAACCCACAAAAAGGCACCGAGCAAAATAAACTGTGGTTCGCGTTGGGTAAAGAGTCTGTGAAGCGAAGGCAACAGGCGTTAAGACAATAAAGTATTTTTCTCACCGAAAAGGAAAGAAGCCCGAGGTTGTTACAAGGTCATTCTCCATGATTGACAGCTTCCATAAACCCTGTGAGAACTCACTCTTTAACACATACTAAATTGCGGAGGAAATAGCTCTAGGTGTGTGTGTGTGTGTGTGCGGTAGGCATACTCTTACCCACAAATCAACACGTGAATGTGATATGACAGCAGTGAGATAGCTTTATGTTTTTCTAACAACCATCATGAGTAACTAATGGGTATTTCTCAATTTCCTGCAAAGCATCCACACAGAGCCCGAGGTGGCAGGGAGAAAAGGAGATCTGCCATTCGCACAGTTCACCTGTACCATATAACCACACACCTGGCGTATAGTACAGTACTGCACTATGTATGCGCACGCGCGTGCACACACACGTGCGCAGCAAACAAAATACCCAACCTGAGGGATTGAAAAACAGAGCGTGGGAAAAAGCAGATTCAACTTTTGCTAATTGCAGTTTGTCTCCTGATGATGACATGGAGGCTATAGGAGTAAAGGACTGAGATAAACAGAACCCGCTTTGCATGCTGCACTTTAAAGCGCGCACACTATGCCACTCAGTCATTCTTGCTAACCAAGGTCCCCCGACTTTGCTGAGCTTATTTCATTTCTGACTTATACAAAAACAAAACTGAAACCTTCCAAAAAGCTGTTGTGTGAACCCAGAAGTAAACTTGTGTTTATAACTTGTCGAAGCTGACATGTTTTGGGCCTGTTAACGATGATATTTTTGTCACAGACACAGAGTGCACTTGAATCACTCATAGGATCCCATGGACGCTCAGCTTCAATAGTGGTATGTGGAACCTATATCGGACAGTGCTTCTGTTGGTCTTGTCGAATACGCTATTCACGAATGGCAATATCAGTATGGCTAAATTAATAAAGGGTTCGATAAGGGATAGAGTGCAGATGCACTTTGTAATATTTAAATAGCAATGTTGTCATGATACAAACTTGAGTAAACATCAAAATATCTTTTTTTTTTATTAAATTGTACCCTGTAGTCTTAAGGCCCATGTCCACCAAAGTGTTTTTTTCTCACGCCACCGTTATTTTTCAATTGATTCCAATGGGAGCGCCTTGTTTTTCCAGGTTTCTAAAAACGGCAGGAGCGTGGCGTGGCGCTGAGCGTTTTTTTTCCATGCCGAACGCCAGGGACTGGGTGTTTTTTCAAGTTGAACATTTTTCAACTTTAGGTGAAGCGCCGCGCCCATCATTGTCACTGTTTCCCCGGTTGTCCAATCGCAGCGGTGAAGGGGCGGGACAAATACTACGAGCAACGACAACAAAGGAGAAGTGATAGTCAGATGATATCCCCGGACTACCACTACATACACTAACGCGAAAAATAATGTATGGAATATTACAAATGAAATAATGTGTTGATAACACAATCTAGCATTTATTTGAAACATATGAATTCCTACGGAGATTCTGTTTCATACCAACCAAAGCATCTCAGCTGAAAGAAACGCACTGGTACTTTAAACTTTTAACTGGTACTTTCTACTTTACCAATGTTCCTCTAATAAGAATTGCTAATTCAAGAAAGAAAACGCTTCTGATAAGCTGGTCTGATGTGACTAAACAGATTTTACTTCACTGTCTGCGTGATAAATTGAAACTGTAGATGACTACATGATACAAACATCAATGTATTGGATACAAATTAGCTGACTTGCGGTAACGTGAAAACATATGTAACAAGCTAGCATGATGTTTGTGTTGCTTGGTAACAGTCCAGCCACGTAGTTGCCGACACAGAACCAGAGACTGCTGATAGAAGTTTGAACTATGGTTGCGAGACTATTTGTGTTAATCATAAACAAACAAACTTTCTCCTTTATGTTGGCGCTTATTACTATTATTTAGAAATAAAATCAATAACGTACTCCCTCTCATGTGTTATACACACAGATGTTAATATACACAGATATATTGTGTATACACACAGTACATAGTATATACTGTATACTGTATGTATTGTATTTATATACATATATACATACACACAGAGTTGGGTAGGTTACAATTTAAATGTAATCCATTAGTTACCAGACTAAAATTATAATCAGTTTTAGAATTACCTACATTTAGTAACATATGATTACTTGCCATTACTTTTAGATTACTTCACACCTATTCATTGTTCTTTGAAATGCCATTCAAAGCAATTACCAATTTTTGTGACCATTTATGTTGCTTAGGAGATCAGATTAAAGTAGGACTTTATTTCAATTATTGACGTTAATGAAAGGTTAATAAGAGAACAGCTGATTTTTTTATGAATTTTTCTTCAGCAAATTTCCCTATTAAATTTTAAAGTAGGCCTAGAAGTAATTATCAGATATATCTGTAATCTGATTGTACTATTTTAGCTGGTAACTGTAACAAATTACAGTTACTGTTTTTTTTTGTAATCAGTTACTTCCCAACCATGTGTGTGTGTGTGTGTATATATATATACATATATATACACATATACATACATATATATACATACACATATACATACATATATATACATACATACATACATACATACATATATATATATATATATATACACACACATACATATATACACATACACACATATATACACACATTATATATATATATACACACATATATATATATATATACACACACATATATATATACATACACACATATATATATACACACACACACACACACATATATACACATATACATATACACACACATATATACACACACACACGCATATATATACACACACATACACTACCGTTCAAAAGTTTGGGGTCACAATTGGAATATGTACAGAGGCCTATTTCCAGCAACCATCACTCCTGTGTTCTTATGGTACCTAG